>JASVEL010002545.1:0-145348 GCA_032618575.1 Nicotiana noctiflora
TTGGGAATGATAATGGTGTCCCAAGTCACCGGTTAATCCCGAATCCGAGGAATTTTGACTCTTAAAAATGTCTGCGAAGCAAAGATTCGGATAAGGAACTCTGTTAACCCGGGAGAAGGTGTTAGGCATTCCCGGATTCCGTGGTTTTAGCACGGTCGCTCAATTGTCGTTCCCGACTCTTGTTTGACTCAATTACAGATTTTAAACAACATGTAATGCTTTTTACATTAAGTATTATTTTTAGAGAATTTGCGGCATCGCGAAAACACGCCTCGAGTCATACCGCAACCAGGACGCCTATGACTTTCGGTGTATTTCAGCTTTGCCGAGATTTGAATTTGAGTCGCACTAAGTGCACACTCGTTCATAGGAAAGTACGTTAAATCGTGCCCTAAATAACGTCTATCGGCTTTAAAGATCTTTTGGGAGAGGCTATGGAATTCACTACTAACCTTCCCGAATCTATTATATTAAACCATTACTAAATGGGGGCCCCGGTGTTTATTATTCGTTATGCGTGGCTCGTCCCAATTATTTTATTAAAGTCTGATCCTATTTGTTCAACTATATTTGCTATACATTGTTTTTGCCTTAATCGATTTCTAGTATTAAACATTCCAGGCCCGTTATTTCTATTGTTTGTTGGGCCTGGATTCTTCAAACGTCTAAATAGACCCGTAAAGGGCCGCCCCAAGTCTCAAAGCCCAGACGGTCTTCGAGCCCTCAATCAGTGGACTAAGCAATTTCGTAGGACAATTCAGGCCCAACGTTACACAGGGCCCAATCCAGATAAAAATAATAAAGGCAATAATAGAAAATGTAAAATCCACAGTACACATGATTAAGGAATCAAATGCTTTTATTAATCAGAAAGAGAAAAATCAATACACGAGGGTACTAATTCTAATCAAATATCTATATACATGATTGCTTATTAAACTAGCCATCTTCAATTCTGACCTTCACTAATGAATTTTATGGTCATTTTGATTATTTACTAATTGAGAGACTGTGAAGCTAACTATATGTAAAGATATAAAACTATTTAAAAGGTAAGATGAGTAGTTTATGACCACATTGTTAACCTACTAATTTCAATACAGATTTAAGCCTATTTGATAGTTTCTAAACACGTTGATTACACGAACATGATTCGTAATTTTAATTACTGGATTGTAATAACCTGAATATCCATATTTAAATGATTCAATGCTTAGACACAACTATTCCCCTGATTTTATTAAGATTAAACTCCTACTTGTGTTCATGTACAAATCTACGACAGTATAGTTAACTATGTGATTTTGTTTTTACGAAAAGCTTACTGTGAAAGATTAATTAGTGATTTTTGAAGAAAAGTGATATGCTAACTTATATTTTAGGAGTTTTACCTAATTAAACTGGGTGATATGCTACTTCTACGATTATACTACTACTACTACTAGCTATTACATGATTTTTGTTTGGTCTTTCTATTTTTAGCTACTACATACTACTACAATGTATAAATCACAAACTTAAACCAATAATATCAAACTATAACTACATGACAGCATATAATAATCTAAATCTTCATCTTTATTTGATCAAAGTCACCAGTACAACTTCAGTTGTAAGAAAAGTGTACCTGGTATTGAAAAGAAGGGGAAGATGGAAAATCAACAGGCCGGTAAAAGTACAACAACAACAACAGTAACAACCAGCAGTAGCTTCAACACCTCAATCCCGAAAATCCCAGCAATACGGAGAAAAACAAAAACCAATAAAAAATAGAAAAGAAAAATATATTCCAGATTTTCTCTTTGTTTTGTCTTTCTAGCTTTGAACTCTTTTCAATTCTCAAAAGAAACTCTCAAAAATTGAATTTTTTGCCGTGTATACTTCTGTGTCCAGAGTGTATATCGAGTGTATACTACAGCAGGAAATTTTTTTTTATTTTTACTTCTCTTCCTATTTTTCCTCTCTTTTTTTCCCTCCTTTTTTTTCATAAATCTTCTCTTCTATTTATAGGCAAGAATTTCGAAAATTTTCAGATTTTTTATTAAAAAGAAAATATTTTTTTAATTTAAAGAAAACCCATTAATCCATGTTTTCCTCTCCTTGTTTTCTTCCTTGATTTCCTTGCCCCCCACTACTTTATGTCATGTAATTATGATTATTTTTTGCTAAAAAAATCTGAAATTTTCTTCTTGGGCCAAGGAGTTTTGGGTTGGGTAAGGGTTCTTAGGATTGGGCTTGTAACATAATTTGCAAGATGGCCCAATCCAAATTTTTTCTAATTTGTTCTTCTCCATTATTCAACTTCCTAATTAATAAAGCCCAATATACTAAGATTAATTTATAAAAACTAAAATTATCTTGAAATACTAATATCATAATAATAATTGTCACCTAATTTTAAATGGTAATTAAAATACAATCACACAATTTGGACATTAAAGGCTAAAATGCAAAAAATGCCTATTTTTGTGATTTTTATTTTTGTAAGATAAAATTAATTACTCCTAATTGTAGAATTAAATCCTAAATGCAAATGCGATATATATATATATATATATATATATATATATATATATATATATATATATATATATATATATATATATATATATATATATATATATATATATATATATATTGTCATTATTTTTTTAAAAATGACACTAAATTCACAACAATTGCAAACAACACAAAACTCTTTTATTTTGAATTTTTGGGAGTAATTCTCATATAGGGCAAAAATCACGTGCTCACACCGCTTCATTTCGGTAGCCATTTTGAGCCCAAGTATTAGTACTTGATACAACCAGGATAAACCTATGCCCATTAGAAGCGGCTGGATCTATTGGGCCGATGACATCCATACCCCAAGCAACAAAGGGCCATGGTGCCGACATTGTGTGCAACTCATAAGGCGGGGAGTGGATCAGATCCCCATGTACCTGGCATTGATGGCATTTCTTTACATACCTGATACAATCACGCTCCATCGTGAGCCAGTAGTACCCTGCTCTCAGAATCTTCTTTGCTAACACATATCCGCTCATGTGGGGTCCGCATACTCCAGCATGTACTTCAATCATAATTTCATCCGCTTGTTGTGCGTCCACACATCTCAATAAGCCCAGATCTGGTGTCCTTTTGTATACCACTCCTCCACTGAAGAAAAATCCATTGGCTAGACGCCTGATGGCTCTCTTTTGGTCTCCAGTGGCTTGCTCCGGGTATTTGCCAACTTTCAAGTATTCTCTAATATCATGATACCACGGCTCTCCATCCGACTCTTCTTCCACAGCGAAGCAATAAGCATTCTGATCTCGGACTTGGATCTGGAGCGGATCTATGTATGTCTTGTCCGGATGATGCAACATAGAGGACAATGTGGCCAAAGCATCTGCAATCTCATTGTGCATTCTCGGGATATGCTTGAATTCTATAGACTGGAATCTTTGAGACAACTCGTGCAAACAATACCGATATGGTATCAATTTCAAATCTCGTGTCTCCCATTCTCCCTGAATTTGGTGTACTAAGAGATCCGAGTCACCCATGACCAAAATCTCTTGAATACCCATGTCAATCGCCATTCTTAATCCCAAGATGCACACCTCATATTCGGCCATATTGTTGGTACAGAAAAATCGAAGCTGAGCTGTAACGGGATAGTGTTGACCCGTACTTGAAATGAGTACCGCTCCGATACCAACGCCCCTGCTGTTGACGGCTCCATCAAAGTACATTTTCCATCCCGGGTTTCTCCTCTTGCTCTATCTCTTCGACAGTCATTGCCTCTTCATCCGGAAAGTACGTCTTCAAAGGCTCGTACTCATCATCCACCGGATTCTCAGCTAAGTGGTCCGCAATAGCTTGTGCCTTCATTGCCGTACGAGTTACATAAACAATGTCAAATTCCGTGAGCAGAATCTGCCATTTGGCCAGTCTTCCCGTAGGCATGGGCTTCTGGAATATGTACTTGAGGGGATCCAGCCGTGATATCAAGTACGTGGTGTATGCTGACAAATAATGCTTTAGCTTCTGAGCCACCCAAATCAATGCACAACAAGTTCTCTCCAGTTGGGTATACTTCACCTCGTAAGATGTAAACTTTTTGTTGAGGTAGTAGATGGCTTGTTCCTTCTTGCCTGTCTCATCATGTTGACCCAGTACACAACCGAAAGAGTTATCTAGCACCGTCAAATACAAAATCAGAGGTCGCCCTGGTTCTGGAGGTACTAACACCGGAGGATTGGCCAAATATTTCTTGATCTTGTCAAAGCCTTCGTGACATTCATCGGTCCATTTTACTGCTGCGTCTTTCTTCAGCAACTTGAAGATCGGCTCGCATGTTGATGTCAATTGAGCAATGAACCGACTAATGTAATTCAACCTTCCTAATAAGCTCATGACCTCCTTCTTGTTCTTCGACGGAGGTAGACTTTGAATAGCCTTGATCTTTGATGGATCCAGTTCAATACCTCGCCGGCTCACAATAAACCCCAGTAGTTTCCCTGAAGGCACTCCAAAAGCACACTTCGCCGGATTGAGTTTTAGATTGTACCTCCGGAGTCTTTGGAAAAACTTCCTCAAATCCCTCACGTGATCAGGTTGTTTCCTGGATTTTATAATGACATCGTCCACATATACCTCAATTTCTCTATGCATCATATCATGAAACATAGTGGTCATTGCCCTCATGTAAGTTGCCCCGGCATTCTTCAATCCAAACGGCATTACTCCGTAACAGTACGTTCCCCAAGGTGTAATGAAGGCAGTTTTCTCAGCATCTTCTTCATCCATCAGGATCTGATGATAACCTGCATAGCAGTCCACAAACGAACCGATCTCATGCTTGGCGCAATTATCGATCAATATGTGAATGTTTGGCAATGGGAAGTCATCCTTTGGACTGGCTTTGTTGAGGTCTCTATAGTCTACATACACTCTGGTTTTGCCATCTTTCTTTGACAACATTTGCCAACCAGGTGGGGTATTTGGTAACTCTTATGACCTTTGCCTCAAACTGCTTATTCACCTCTTCTTTTATCTTCACGCTAATGTCCGTTTTGAATTTTCTCAGCTTTTGTTTCACCGGCCGGCATTCAGAGTAGATAGGCAACTTGTGTACCACTAGATCTGTGCTAAGCCCGGGCATGTCATCATAGGACCAGGCAAAGATGTCCTTAAATTCATGTAACAACCTTATCAATTCATCCCCGAGGGGTGCCTCCAAATGCACACTAATCTTTGTTTCTCGGACATCATCTTCACTCCCCAAGTTTACAGATTCCGTATCACTCAGATTCGGCTTGGGTTTTTCCTCGTATTGTTTCATGTCCTTACTTATTTCCTCCAGGGCTTCCTCATCCTCACATTCTATTTCACTATCTTCCTCGATTTCTTGTATAGTAGCGTGATTGTCGGAACTGGGTCTAGAATCCTTCACGCATGACATGGCATTGGAATCAACACATGCAAAACTGTACAAAAGGAAAAATAAAGAAAAATAAGGCAAAAGTGAAGAAAAAGGAAAAACCGCATTTCATTAATAAAAGAAACGAACAATGTTCGGGATACATGGTGATTTTTTTTTTCATGAGGGGAATGGGGAAATTATAAAATAACAACTTTCGGGGAAACAATGATGAAATTTTGAGCTAACTACCAAGACTCCTTCCGGATAAGGAAAGGAGTAGCTTCCCAATTGTTCAACGTGACTCTGGGCCCCACAAATTGCACGTCCATGTTGCTCGTGCCTTCCCCTGCTTCAATCGTATTCACCTCCCAGAACATTTTCTTAAAACCAAGCATTTCTTCATCAAGTTGGGTCTCAATGCACTTTGCTGCAGCAGATGGTTGATATTTTGTACCAGGCCTGATAAAGATGTCGGATAATTTGGGTATGGGTTTGGGCAAGGTCCAGGTTTCTCTTGGCTTTAGAGGCTCTTTGGATATCGGCAAAGGTGTGTTTGAACCCTAAGCCGAATGTACCTTTATTCTCCGGAAGCTGAACTGGTTGAGTGACTCCCTGCAGGGTTTTGCCTAATCCCCTCCCCGGTGCAAATCCGTTTTTCAGCATTTCTCTGGCCACCATTATAGCAGTTGGTGCCATCATCGGGGTTGGTAACTTTTCTCCTTCAGCAACTCTATTCACCTCAACAGCATCCGTCACTTGGTAGACCCAAGGACCCCTATCCCCATCAGTACCATCAAAAGGTGCTACCACATTACAAGCATTTTCCTCTCCGTGTACAACAATCTCTTGTTGCTCCCATTCAAACTTGACCATCTGATGTAGAGAAGATGGTACCGCTTGGCCGCATGAATCCAGGGTCGACCTAACAGCAAGTTATATGATACGGCAATATCGAGCACTTGGAACTCCATCGTAAAATCAACGGGACCGATGGTCACTTCCAAAATAATATCCCCCAACGTGTTCTTACCTCCGCCGTCAAACCCCCTCACATTGATACTGTTTCTCCGGATTCTATCTGGGCTAATGTTCAGCTTCCCTAGAGTTGACAGCGGGCAGATGTTCGCGCTCGATCCATTGTCAATCAATACCCTGGTCACAACTGACTCTTCACTCTTTACCGTGAGGTACAATGCTTTGTTGTGTTCAGTTCCTTCCACCGGCAGCTCCCTATCAGAGAAGGTGATTCTATTTGACTCGAAAATTTTGCTGGTAATCTTCTCCAAATGACACACTGAAATCTTCTCCGGAACATGAGCCTCATTTAGAATCTTCATAAGAGCCTTCCGGTGCTCCTCCGAATGTATCAACAAAGATAACAAAGAAATCTGGGCCGGGGTCTTTCTTAACTGCTCAACCACTGAGTACTCTTGCGACTTCATTTTCTTAAGAAATTCCTCTGCTTCCTCCTCCGACACTGGCTTCTTCAGTTGACTTTCTTTTACCGTTTTCATCTTTCTCAGTTCCTCTGGAGCAAAACACCTTCCAGATCGAGTAAGTCCATGCGTTTCATTAATTTCACCGGAAATCTCTTTTCCCTTGTAAACTACTGTTACCTTGTTATAGTTCCAAGGCACAGTCTTTGTATTCACCACTGTCATTTGCACTACTGGTTTTATGATTACTGGCTCTGCATTTGCTCCTTTCACAGTCACGATCGTCTTTGCACCTGGAACTACCAAATTTAAACCTCCCATCACTACTGGCTTTGGTTTCTCAACAATTACTTCCTCTTTCACAATTTCTTTCTCTAACTTGTCACTCGGCTTTATCATCATGACGGCCTGAGATGGTTTTTGATTGCCATCACCCTGCACCAGTTCTATCATATTCGTTTCGTGGTGATTCGACAATGGATTCTGGGTAATGTTTGGGGCCTCGGGAGCCTGCACTTCAATTCTCCTCTCATCGATAAGATCTTGAATGGCATTCTTTAATTGCCAACACTTCTCAGTATCGTGGCCCAATGTTCCTGAACAATATTCACATCTGACAGAAGAATCAAGATTTTTCGGGGGTGGGTTCGGATTTTTCGGTGCGATTGGTCTCAACATCCCCAATTCTTTCAACCTGTGGAAAAGACTGGTATATGACTCTCCGAGAGGAGTGAATGTCTTTCTTGCTTTGTTTCTCCAATCAGCGTCCGGCCTGGGTCTATTCTGGTTTCGGTAAGGTTTAGGGGTTGGGTATGTGTTTTGGGTATGGTACACATTGTGTGGAGCTTGAGCTCTCCACACGTGGGGTGGCGGTGGTGGATAAGCTTGGGTTTGAGGGTGATGGTAATGTGGTACAGTCGGTGGGTATGGTGGTGGTGGTGGGTTATATGGGCTCGGTGCATTGTAGGGATTTGGCGGGTAAGATGGTGGTGGTGGATTATATGGGGTTGACGGGCTAGGTGGGTGTTGGCGGTAAGGTCCGGGTGGGTTATAATGTGGGTTGCGACTCCAGGGCCTGCTTTCAACGGTTGCCACTTCTTCTTTCTTCTTCTTTCCCATCACTCCTCCGCTTCCACTCTGTATAGCTTGATTGGTGGCTTTGATAGCCGAAAAACTCATAATTTTGTTTGTCTTCAAACCCTCTTCTACAAAACTTCCCATTTTCACAACTTCGTTGAAACTTTTTCCAATTGCTGACACTAGATGGCCGTAGTATGTTGGATCCAAAGCTTGCAGAAAACAATCCACCATCTCTCCTTCTTTCATTGGTGGATCCACTCTAGCGGCCTGTTCCCTCCATCTAAAACCGTATTCTCTAAAGCTCTCTCCTGGCTTTTTCTCCAGCTTGGTAAGGGATAACATGTCTGGTATGATCTCCAGATTGTACTGAAAATGACTAGCGAAAGCTTGTGCTAAATCATCCCAAACGAACCATCTTGTATGGTCCTGTCGGGTATACCATTCCAGCGCTGATCCACTCAAACTTTGGCTGAAATACGCCATCAACAATTCATCTCTACCTCCCGCGCCTCTCATCTTGCTACAATATCCTCTTAGATGAGCTACCGGATCCCCGTGTCCGTTGTACATGTCGAACTTGGGCAACTTAAATCTTGCAGGAAGCTGCACCTCGGGGAACAAACACAGGTCTTTGTAGGCTACACTTACTTGCCCTCCCAGCCCTTGCATATTGCGGAAAGCGTTCTCAAGACTCTTCACTTTCCGAGCCATCTCTTCCTGCCCGGCACTTGCTTCTATCATCGGAGCGTGAGACTCGTGTTGTCTGAAAGTCGGCTCCGGAGGGTAGTAGTGAGAATCCTGGATGTGAAACATTGGTTCGCTAGAGGATTTGTGGATAACAACGGGCGGAGGTGCCACATATACAGGAGCAACTTGTGGAACCTGAGGTGGTGTTTGCTTGGCTGGAGGTGGTGGTATCTGGGAGGTGGAAGCATAGTAGTGAGGGTAATCGGGGTAGGTGGATGATGAGTTCAGTGTTGGTGGCTCGGGGTTAGGATTGGCTGGAGGGACATATGCAGGGTTAGCAGGGTAGGCTGGTAGTGGTTGACCTCTTGACCAAGCCTGGTACATTTCAGCCATCTGCTGTCTTAACTTGTACATTTCTTCTTTCATCCCTGCCACATCCACGATCTCTTCTTCGTGAGCAGGGTCTACAATGGTTGCCTCGATCTCCCGGGACACAGCCTTTGTCATCTTTTTGTACCTGGTGTTGTATGGGTGGGTAGCCAGTATGCCAGTTGCCTAGAAAATCTGGACTCACAAACATCAACACTTGTTAGTTGTTAGCGCATGAATAAGATGTAACGACTTCAAAGACAAACACATTCGCTCGAGTCGTTATGCATCATCCCGGCCGCTGCTCACTTCAATCATCAATTTTCTTTTTCCGCTCTTTTGTTTTCTTTCTTTCTTTTTCTTTTCTTTTCTTTTTTGCTTTTTCTCTTTTCTTGCTTTTTCTCTTCTCTCTTTTTTTTCTTTTTCTTTTCTTGCTTTTTCTTCTCTCTCTTTTTCCTGGCCGTTTTCATAATCACGCCCCTATTTATTTGCCTAGCGGATATAAAGGAAATGACATAAAGTAAAAGAATTGGTAACAACACTTTGTTTTCTCATTGATAATTCAAAACCTTGATTACAAAGTGATGTTTTAAGAAAAAGAAAAATAAAATAAAAGACGATGCATGACCTAAGAGTACATTAATACACCTAGTGCCCGTGAGGCATCGTTCGGCCTTGCCGCGGGCCTATATGCTAAACCCCTTTGAAGCCTATCCAGGTCGGCCATGACTTGTTGTACAAAAAACTTAACTGCAGATACAAAAGTCCTCTGTGTCATATCTTCACAAAGCTGAGTCTTTCGGGTGATATACTGGGCGATGCGAACAATCTTTTCTCTGATGACCCCTTTTTCTTGCAATAGACGGCTTATTTGCTGATTGCGAGCGTCCAAGACATGTTGGTTGTCCTTTTGCACCTGTTGTAGCTCCAATTTTAATCTAGCCATGGTCGTGTAGCAATATTCTCTTTCTTCCTCAAGATCCTTGATAATCTTGTTGCTCTTGGCCGTGGCTGAGATTATTTTCTTCCTAAGCTGGACTATTTCAGCATCATACTTGTCTTGCAGTTGTTGAACCAATTTGGCTCTCCTCTCGGCATCCTTATCCATTTGCTTCCGAGCCATGACTAACTCTTTCTCCGCTTTATCCAAATTGAAGCTATAGTCATTTACCTTTCGCCGGAGAATCTCAATTAACTTTTCATCCCGGACCGAGCGAACTGGGGTCTCGGATGCAATTTTCATTTGAGCCATTTGAGCTTTCAATATCTCATTCTCTTTCTTCAACTGCTTCTTCTCCACTTCATCGGATACCGCTTGTAAACCGCTTTCGAAATGAAGATTTCTCAGTTTATCTTCCAACAGACTGATTTTGGCTTTATATTCCTTTTCCTTGGCCGCCCATTTCAGATTTTCCTCGGATTGCTCTATCAGGTCTTGCAAGTGAGGTCTCTTTGAAAGACGTTCGTGTTCAACCCCTCGTCGGTACCAGGTGGAGTATCCAGGTGATATCTCCCTTCTTGCTCTATTCGGCACACAAGTATCAATCTTCAAATTTTGGCACTCATTCCAGATTTGCCGGATTTTTGCTTCCGGAATTGCCCGTCCGGACCAATCTTCACAGCTTGCACACTGAGGTCCCCATCTCTTGGAATAATCTGACACCGACCCAACTGTCGCAAGGCTCTGTAGGGTGCATAAGGTTGTATACTCTTCAACCCCATGATCAAAAATGGCGATCCCTCTGTTGGCATATAAATCACCTCGTCAAGAGGTAACCAGTCATACGTCCAATCAATTTGACCGTCAGTTAGTGATCGAAGATACACAATCCAACCTTGGACTCCCTCGGGCAACTTTACTTCTTTTGTCCTCGCATTGAACTCTTCCAAACATGTCCGATCGGCCGAACCATAGCTCGAGAATGAAGGGTGGTGGCACAGATGCTCAATTAGCCAGATTTGCAAGATCAAGTTACACCCTTCGAAGAAAGTAGCCCCCGCTTTGCACGCAGTCAGAGCACGATAGATATCCGCAACAATCATCGGAGCCAGAGTACAGTTTTCTTGTACTATCAGTGTGGAGGCTACCCCGGCGACTTTTATATTGATATGTCCATCCTTCCTCGGGAATACAACAACTCCAAGAAATGCCACCATAAATGCGAACCTCCGGTGTTCTTCCCATTTCGCCCGGTTGGACTTACAACATAATTTGTTGGTAAGATCATTGAAACCCCCAACGTGTCCAAACCTATTGTAGATGAAGCTTAAAGAACAAAACCCGTTAGCCAGATCTTCATTATGAACATTCCGGGCAATTTTCAAAGAGTCGAGGAAGCGATGCACTGTCACCGTCCTCGGAGATACCGGGTATTTTCCTTTCAGCGGAACCTCGGTCTTCCCTATGTAAAAGGCAATCTCCTCCAAAGTTGGGGTAAGCTCAAAATCTGGGAAATGAAATACGTTGTGTGCCGAATCCCAAAACGAGACCAACGCTCTAATCACATCACCCCGAGGAACTATTTCGAGTAACCCCGTAAGGCCCTTCAAGTACTTTTTGACCCAGTCTTGACCATCGGATCCTATGTCCTGCCACCATAACCTCAGCTCCAAAGGGATTTTATTTAGGGAAAATTGTTCATTCATCATCGTGCTCGTCCTGCACATTTATTAAGGTGATTTTATTTAGAAAAGGAAAAATCTTTTTCAATGCAGGTTTTCAATTTTTTGAATGAAAGAAAAGAATAATTTTCGAAGTGGCCACTTTTGCAAAAACAGCCTTCCGTCGTCCTTTCGGAACATTCGGCCATTTCCAAAAATAGCAATCACCTCGATTATTTGAAAAGAAAATCTTTTTGGTCTTTTTTCTAAAAGTGTGGTTGGACCCGTTTAAGGGTTGCCTACGTATCCCACCTAATGGCGAGAATCAAACCTGCGTAGTTCGGTCAGATTATTTGACCAATTATTTCAAAAATGTTCCACCTATTTTTTTTGCAAATTTTCAAATTTTCCATGTACCTATTTTCTATAAATCATTATTTTCCTTTCTCTCTTTTCCCTTTTTCAACAATTTTCCAATCTCGGGATTTTCGCCGGTCCGCATAACGATCAAGGACAATAAAATGCAACACATAGCATGCTCGGTCTTTTCAATACCGGGTCACCTGTCCTAGACGGACCCAACCCCTGTGTTGAGTCCCCTAAGTCAAATATGATGCAAATAATCGTCCTAGACCTATGTTCAAAATCTTACGGTTTCATGGATTGCTAGACCGTGTACCCGAGCGGACAACTCGAATCGAGGAGGGGCTACGTACCGGTGACCCGCGGAGTCAATCGGCTTTGTAACTTATCCGGCCTCTGTTTTCTTAATTTAGGGTGACTTTTAACAGAAAGGGGAGTCTCAACCAGTAAGCACATCCCCGAGGGAGAAGAGAGAAGGGTTTTCGGCACAGTTTTACATACAGTCCACATAATATCAAAGCGATAAAGCACATAGCATGTTATTCAAATCATATAATGAAGTCAAATAAAAACGCGAACGGCAGTTCTAAGGAGCTTGAGTTCTTAAACCCTGAAGTCGAAATTCAGGGTTGGATCCCCAGCAGAGTCGCCAGAGCTGTCACACCTCCCTTTTTACTACCCCAACATGCGTAAGATGTATAAAATACACTTGAGGGTATACCCCGACGCTCAATTACCCGAGACGGATAAAATAACGTAAGGGAAGGAGTTTTTCCAATTTAAGGACAATCGGTTCGGGATTTCATTAGAGATTAATCAGAGTCGCCACTTGGGAATGACAATGGTGTCCCAAGTCACCGGTTGATCCCGAATCCGAGGAATTTTGACTCTTTAAAATGTCTGCGAGGCAGAGGTCCGGATAAGGAACTCTGTTAACCCGGGAGAAGGTGTTAGGCACTCCCGGATTCCGTGGTTTTAGCACGGTCGCTCCACTGTCGTTTTTGACTTTTGTTTGACTCAGTTATAGGTTTTAACAACATAATGTGCTTTTACGTTAAATGTCATTTTTTAGGAATTTGCGACATTGCGGAAATACGCCTCGAGTCATACCGCAACCAGTACGCCTATGACTTTTGGTGTATTTCGGCTTTGCCGAGATTTGGATTTGAGTCGCACCAAGTGCACACTCGTTCATAGGAAGGTATATTAAAATCGTGCCTTAAAGTAACGTCTATCGGCTTTTAAATCTTTTGGGAGAAGCTATGGAATTAGCTGTTAGCTTTCCCGGGTCTATTTTGTATTATATCACTACTAAATGGGGGCCCCGGTGTTATTCGGGCGAGGCTCGTCCCAACTTTCATTAAAGGATTCGATAATTGTATTTAACTATGTTTTCTATATTTGTTCTTTCCTTAATCGTATGCTATTACTATAATAATCCCAGGCCCGTATGATTTCTGTTATTTAAATGGGCCTGGTTACAATTGAAGCTTTACACATATATTACATTGTTCCAGCCCTTTAAGGCCCAGGTATTTACATGAGTTTAAGGTCGTTAGCCGAATTGGCTACTTATCAAAGTTCAGACTCACGTCTAGAATCTAATTTAGACAAAGAAATGGAATTACATTGAAAATGAACAAACAAAGATGCACGTTTTGATCAATAAGAAATTCACCAACATTTTTATTTATATCAGATTCGCATACATAGAATAACAACTCTAAAGCAGTGGTTCTCTGTACAGGCTTGATGAAACTATAAATTACTATCATTTTTACAGCTAAAAGATCATATCATTAGTTACTGGTTTAAAGCTAATACTAATTCTAAGAGGTCTGTGTGATTACATAAGAGGACTTTAGAAATGATTAAACTAATAAACTAAAAATATGAGCTAATTAACTACATGCGTGTAATTGCAATACCAATTTCAATTGCATCTTA
The DNA here is from genome assembly GCA_032618575.1 of Nicotiana noctiflora. Classification (NCBI taxonomy): domain Eukaryota; kingdom Viridiplantae; phylum Streptophyta; class Magnoliopsida; order Solanales; family Solanaceae; genus Nicotiana; species Nicotiana noctiflora. The sequence continues at coordinate 13,897 of JASVEL010002545.1, forward strand.
TACTTAATACTATATCCCCAGTTCTTCCTTTCAATAGCCTAATGTGATATTACTTTCTTTAACTCTTAAGATTATGTAGGTGACAATTATGCAATCTAATGATCCTATTATTCCATTTAAGATACCTATGGATGAATGAATCAGATATCTATATATGCTTACACTAATGATTTTCACGACTTATTACCAGGTTATTAACCCGTGGCTTGACCTAACACTTTTCTCTTTCAACACTTATTATTACCTAGATGCAAATCAGTGAAAATGCAATCAACTATACGATCAGATGTTTGCGAAATTAATGTGAACTTAGTGCTTATTAGTTTTGCAAGCATTATGAATTAACTTATGTTTTAAGTTTTCCTAATTAAACTAAGTGATAAGCTATCTATACTATATTACTACTATACTACTACATCATTACAACATTAGTTTCTGTTCTTCTTGGCTATATACTACAGCATACTACAAATTAAAAGTGAAACTACAGATGAATAACAAAATAATTTCAAGTCTTCATTTCAAATTCCATTACAGCTTCATTTCTGGTAGAAAAGTACCTGGAATCACAGAGAAGAAGACCAATGAGTCTAGGGGATGCAAGTAAGTAATCAGCAGTGGATTCAAGCAAAGCAATGCAACAGTGATGACTTGAAAATCAACCAAATAGAAGACCACAACAACAGCAATAAGAAATCCCAAGCAAATAACCCAGCAACCCGAGAGAAAAGCCTAGAAATTCTACTATTCTATTGCTCTTCTAAACTCCGAAACTTTATGGTATAAAACTAGTAGAGAATAAATTCAGAATTACTGAAATTTTCGAACCCCAGATATATTTCAGATTTCTCCGATTTTTGGAACCCTCTTTTCAGCTCTTTTGAAGGTGTATTTATAGCTAACCTTTAGGGCTGAATACTTGGGGAAGAAGTATGGGATTAATCCCACTTCCCCCCTCCTAAAATTATTCATTCTACACTTTGGTCCATATTTCAGTTACTAAAAACCCTTCCAGCATGTGCTAGAAGGTTCTAAAGATTCTCTTTTATGGCCTTTTACTAGTATAACCTTAGGGGTTTGAGATTTTTATAGATTTCCCATTTTTAGGAGACCATTATACCCCTAAATCTCTGCAAAATTGCAGAAATCAGGAGCATGAATGTCCCTATTACCCTCTTAAGTTCTTACTAGTTACTACTTTACCTTTTTAATACCCAATTATGCCCCTAAGGGCACTGCTGATTTACCAGCTTGCCTAGGGCAGATTTTAGCTTGTTTTGAACCTATTTAACTAATGGCCAGCCCTGACATTAGTATTTAAGGGCTGGCCAGATTTATTCTTAAGAACTATTTCAATTTTAGCCACTTTTAAACCAATTCCAGTCAATTAAGACCAATTTATTCTTAATTAAAACTAATTGCAGGCATAGCCTGCTTTGTTATTATGTTTAAACTATTTAAAAGTTAACCAGTCTCAAGTTGAGACTTAGCTTGGGCTATTAAAGCCATAGAACACAGAAGGAATTCCTTTTTGGAGAAAGAAGAACACAGAAGGAATTCCTAAATAACTTATTATACTAATCTTCCTAAGAGCAAGGTGGTAAGCAACCCCCACTTCCAACCAAGAGGTTGTGAGTTCGAGTCTCCACAAGAGCAAGGTGGAAAGTTCTTGGAAGGAAGGATGCCGGGGGTCTATTTGGAAACAGCCTCTCTACCATAGGGTAGGGGTAAGGTCTGCGTACACACTACCCTCCCCAGACCCCACTAAGTGGGATTATACTGGGTTGTTGTTGTTGTTGTTGTTGTTGCTAGTCTGCATTTGCAGACATAGCCCCTTTGCACAACCAGCCACTGTTTAACAGTGAACTGTGTGTTAGGGCTTATAGAATTGGTCACCCTTTTACAAGGTTGACCATTCTTAAGCCAATTATTTAACTAACAACCTATTTTTTGTTCATTTTCAGTTTATACCTATTTAAAAACTAACCACTTTCATAAATCCTAATGCTAACAGCTATAACCAATTCACCTAGGGTTCAAACAATGTTAATCAAACACTTACACTCAACCAGAACCAGTAAACTAAATCAGTTTCAAACATGGATTGCATATTAAGACACATAAGATCAAACAAAATGTAATAATCAACCAAAACTCAGAGAAGGCAATTGATATGGTTGAATTTCAGTTGATTAATTCATATTATCTAATTTTATGAGACAGAGTATGAAATCATGCTAATTAAGACTTAATAACTACCAGTTCCAGTCACATGAAAGTTTAAACAATTCAGAATCACCAAGGTTCAAGGCATAAACATGCTCAGAATATTAAACTCTAAGACACAGGATTTATTTAAGCCCAGAGTACACACAATAGCATAGGCATGTTAGATGATATATCTTTTCAAGTATTAATCCTAGCCTTATGTATATATGTGATGGATCAAGATGAAGATAAAGAAGGGAAGAGACATGAAGAAACAGTGAAGAAGAATCCTAAATCTAGCACAAATGCATGACACATAAAATGAAGATGATGAAAGGAAGAACATGGAGAAACAAGTGACAAAGAAACAAGAAAGATCAACCAGGATACTTCAAAAACAACTTAATGTAATGATGAGAAAAGAATGAAGTTAAGCTACTATCCAAACTATGCATTCATGACAATGGGAGAAAGTTGGACTGTAAGAACTAAACAGATCCAAAGACTATAATATCTACCAGATGAGGAAACAAAGGGAATTCAAAGTGACTCTTATGACTTAACATGATTGGTAGCAAACAATTATAAAGATGGACAAGATGAAAAAGAAGCCTGATTCTTTCATAGATCATTAAAGCCAAAGGCAACAAAAATGGCCACAGTAACTTGAACTTAAGATATAGATCAGTGACTCACAACTCAACAATTAAAATGACAGGGGAAAGATGAAATTTTTGAACTTATAGCAGAGAACCATAAAAAACAGGACAATCAAAAAATTCCATTATTAACAGGCTCAAAAGAAGCAGGCAAAGAAACCCTATAATTAATCACTAAAGAAACATGCAAGAGATATAGAACAAAAGAAGACATAATTATATAAGAATCTTATAGCTAACATGCGAAGCACAAACTAAGAATCTACAGGATAGAAAGAAAACATGCTGAGAGATTCAAAACAAGAGAAACTTATATGAAAGCAAAGAAACAAAGACAATATGACTAACACAAGATCTCAAAACAGAAGAAATGATCATAATGATAAACAAGCAACAGACATTAACTAAAACACAGAAGGAGAGCAAAGTAAAGCAACAAAGAGATGTGAACTTCAGAACTACGGGGAACATAATCAAACAGCAAACAACTCACGAATGCAAACTTAAAAATCAGAAAGGACAAGAAAACATGCTAAACACAGAAATCATAGAAGTCAGGATCAAAACATGTAAGAAATAACAGACATCCTAATAAACTAAAGAAAATTAAAGGGGCGAGGGACTTAGCTTGTGGGGCCGGTCCCCCGAGCTTCCTATTCCTTTCACTCCTCACCCTCTCTTGAACTCTCTGACTCCTTTTCATTCTTGCTTGTTTTCTTTTTTCTTTATTCGTTCATGTTTCTCTATTCTTTTTCAGAACCCTTTTCTTCCAATTTTTCTCTGATTCTTCTTTCAGGCCTAAAGACGAGGCCTTTTTGAGTTTTGATTGCAGAGGGGTGTTTTGGAAGTGGTAAAGGTGAGGTCTTGATTGAGGGTTGAATTTGGGGTCGCCGGAGTTAGGGTTCCGACGAACCTTTTTGGGATATTCGAAGCGATTGGGTTTGATTCGAGGGTGAAGGCTAGTATGGTTGGGTAGATCTCATGAAAAGGCGTCGATTGGTATTGGTTTCAGGCGGTGGTTCATTGTTTGGCGATCACCGGTAAGGATTCCGGTGACCGGGGTTTATGAAGAAGAGATGTTTCTTAGGGTTTCTGGGTGTTTTAAGGTGAAGAAGAAAGAAAAGAAGGCAAGGGAGTGAAGGGAATGGCCGGCGACCATCGTGAAGAGTGGTGGCCGCCATTGCCGCCTAGGGTTTTTGGACGAAGAAGATGAAGATGAAGAGAAGGGTGAGAGAGGCGGCCGTCTCTAGGGTTAGAGAAATGGCCAAAATGGGACGGCCATTCAGACAAGGCCTTTATATAGGCCACATATACGATGAAATCTAAGCCGTTCATTTGATGATGATCAACGGCTCCAGGAGGTGTTACTAAAACGACGTAGCATCATCACATATGAGACTAAGGTCTCTAGCCGTTGGATCCAATCACACAGACGGCTCAGATTGACTCCCAATTATTCAATTATACCAATAATTCACCTAATATTCTCGGCCGTTGGATATATCAAAATGGACGGCCGAGATCAAGATGATTATAAAACCAAGCGGGCCGTCTCTTTGGGCCAATATGCTGGGCCAAACAATTCAGTCCAATTGGCCCATCTTTATTATACACAAGCTATATTTTTTGTATTTTTTGATTTTATTGATTTTTTATGCATTTTCTTTTATATTTTTTTTCTTTTTTTTTTATGAAAAATTATAAATCCTAATTTACTACCTACTCTAATTTCCTAGTATTTTTGGTAATTTTCTGCTATTTTTTCCTAATTTCTACTACTTAAGCTATTTTACTAATTTCCTAATTAACTAAACTAACAAATTACTTACTACTATTTATTTGATTTTTTCTAATTTCTTACTTATTCAAACACACAAAAATGTAACTAATTTCAAACAAAGCAAGTAATTGCACTCAAAAACATATTTATTTTAATTTTGGAATTTAAAGGCTTAGTGCAAAAATCATGTGCTCACACTGCCTATAGAGATAGAAAGTCGGAATTGAATTTTTACTTAGAAGAATCAAAGCTTGATCTTGAGAAGTTTCAAGAGATGGATGTTATCATGTACTAGAAGGATCATTCTAGAAAATATCCCGATCTTTTGTGATAGCACGTTGTCACACTTCCTTTCGGCGCGCTTACCCCGAAGGATAATGCATAAGGGAGTTTTTCCAATTTAAGTGACAATATTCGAAATGGGATTATTTATTTATTTTAGAGTCGCCACTTGGAATAAATTATGGTGTCCCAAGTCACCGATTTATTTAAATCCCAAATCGAGGAAATTTTTGACTTTCCAAATGAAGTCTGCGAACCAGAAATTCTAAGTAAGGAATTCTGTTGACCCGAGGGAAGGTGTTAGGCACCCCGGATCCCGTGGTTCTAGCACGGTCGCTTAAATTATTGTAATGGCTAAATATTTGATTTTAAAATATATTCAATACTATAATGCACTTTTAAATCATTTACCACGTTTGATTAATTTTTTAAGAAAAAGTGAATATTCTTATTGAGGGGCCCCGCGGTTTTATTTTCTATTTAGCAAGGCTCGTAACATTTTTTATTTAAAAGGATAATCCTAAAGTGACTACATTTTTTTTATTTAGTTTATCTTTAAAGAAAAGAAAAAGTCCTAATTAATTACATGCTTAAAATGCTATTCTATATTAGTACAAAAGGTATTCCCTCACAAGCCGACTAAATGACAAATTTATTCTTCAAAATATAGAACTAACTACAATTTGACAAGACTAATAAAACGGAAAATAACAACAAATATTAATCAACAACTTCTCTATTTCATTTCAAAACTTCAACTTCCAATTCGATCTTATATCAACACATAATTTTTAGAATGTGTACCTGGTATTGAAAAGAAGGGGAAGATGGAAAATCGACAGGTCGGTGAAAGTACAACAACAACAACAATAACAACCAGCAGTAGCTTCAACACCCCAATCCAGAATATCCCAGCAATATGGAGAAAAACCAGTAAAAATAGAGAAGAAAAATATATTCCAAAATTTCTCTTTGCTTTCTCTCTCTAGCTTTGAACTCTCTTCAATTCTCAAAAGAAACTCTCAAAAATTAAATTCGGTACGTGTATATTTTTGTATCCAGAGTGTATATCGAGTGTATACTGCTCTCTTGTTTTCCTTATTTTTCTTCTCTTCCTATTGTTTCCTCTATTTTTTCCACCCCTTTTTTCATAAATCCTCTCTTCTATTTATAGGCAAGAATTTCGAAAATTTTCAGATTTTTTATTAAAAAGAAATATATTTTTTAATTTAAAGAAAACCCACTAATCCATGTTTTCCTCTCCTTGTTTTCTTCCTTGATTTCCTTGCTCCCCACTACTTTATGTCATGTGATTATGATTATTTTTTGGCTAAAAAAAATCTGAAATTTTCTTCTTGGGCCAAGGGATTTTGGGTTGGGTAAGGGTGCTTAGGATTGAGCTTGTAACTTAATTTGCAATATGGCCCAATCCAATTTTTTCTATTTTGTTCTTCTCCATTATTCAACTTCCTAATTAATAAAGCCCAAAATACTAAGATTAATTTATAAAAACTAAAAATTATCTTGAAATACTAATTAACTCATAATAATAATTATCACACAAAATTAAACATTAATAAAAATAAAATTGCACGATTTGGACATTAAATGCTTAAAAAATGCAAAATACATATTTTTTATGACTTTTCATTTTTGTAAAATAAACTTTATTGTAAACTTGAATTTTATATACATATGCAACATATTTTTTGTATATTTTATTTATTTAATTAAGCAAATATGCACAAATAAAAATGCAAATAATACAAAAAAAATAACACAAAATTCACAACAATTGCAAGAAAACTAAAATTATTTTATTTTGAATCTTTGGGAGTATTTCTCTTATAGGGCAAAAATCACGTGCTCACACACGTGATGTATTTAGTATTCCTATTACCACTATAGCATCAGAATCACCATTTAACATTTGTGGGCGTGTTCTTATAGTACAAAGTTGCATCAATTATGAAAATGTCCAAACACTTGTTGCTACTCGAAATTGGTTGCACGACTTTTCCCAAAACTCAAACTAGTATTTTTTTTTAATGTGAATTTGAATGTTATTAGTTTTTAAAATTCAATTATTCTTAATCTTTCGCTAATTAATATTACATATGAATTGTAGATGTAGATGTAGATGAAAGTGAAGATGTTAAGATAACCTTTTCACGAGCGGATTCAAATGTATTTGACGAAGATGATGTATTGGATATTCCATAAGCTTCATGGGTGTTCTCTTGAATAGTTTGTTTTGAGTTTTGACATTTAGTGAATGAAATATAGTCTTGTCTTTTGACCTTTTTAGTGTTTATTGTGATATTGAAACAATATAGAAGTTATTAAGTTTTGTGAATTTTTTCAATAAGATATTTTTCAACAATAATTATCTTTTTTTGGTAGAAACTTAAAGAAATAATCTCAAATTATATTTTAAAAAATGGTAGGCTAGCCCGCAACCCACATAATGTGCTGACCATTATAAAGCCTATCAAAAACTCAGTCCACTAATTGCTAACACTACAAAAAAAATTCCAATTACCAACAAAAAAAAATGTTGGCAAATTGATCAAATTGGTTGGCATTTTGAATTACTAACAGATTACCAACGGATATGGACCCGTTGCTAAAAAGCTCGATGGTAAAATTTACCAACCATATTGAATTTGTTGGTAAAATTACCAACTAAAAATTAGTTAGCAAACACCAAATAAATTTGTTGGCAATTTTTAAATCTACAGTCCAAAATTTTCGTTGGTAAATTTACTAACAAAAATTCAGTTGGAAGTTCGTTAGTAAATTTACTAACATATAGAAATTGAGTTAGTAAAATTGGTTTTTGATATTTTATATTGTGTTTGTAATTGGTTGGTAAATATAGTAACAAGAAAAATTCCGTTAGTATTTTGTTAGCAACTATACTAATGGATACCAACTTGGTTGGTAAATTCGATAGTAAATTTTTAAAAATACGTTGGCAATCGGTTGGTAATGTTGTTTATGGAAAAGTTATGTTTAGTAAATTGTTGGTAATTTACAAACAAATTTCAAATTCATTAACAAACACTACAACAAATTTGATTATTAGTGATGAATTATTATGTCACCTAAAATTCATTTTTCGTCACCAAAGAATATTTGTGACAAAATTTGTTTTGTCAAATTTTCGTCCCTAAAACACTGTCGCTAATAGTATACAAAGGCAATTTTGTGTTTTGTCGCTAACTAAAATTATACTAATTACGAAATTTTTTTCGTCCCAAAATAGGTAGTATTTATGACGAGCCTGTTTGTCATAAATAGGATAAAAAAAGTCGTACCTAATAGTGGGTTTCGTCACTAAAAAATGTATTAATGCCGACGAAATTACCTCGTACTTGAATAACGTCAATCGTCTCTAAAATTATATATATTTCGTACTTGAATAAACATAATTTTGTTACTAAAGTCTATCTTTTATATAATAAAATATTTGTCCCTAAAAATATAAATTATCGACAACTTTGATTTTGTAAAAATGATTTACAATTTTGTAGATGAAACTATTATTTCATCACAAAAAATATTGCTTTCATATGATTAGTGACAATTAGAGTTGTCCTAAAACTAAGGAATTCGGGGTCAAACTATGATGTAGTCATTGCCAAAATAAAAGGTTTCTACAGGTAAAATTTTTGGTCACTAACTACAAACATTTGATTATGTTTCGATCCGTAGTGGTACTATTTGTGAGCACGTGATTTTTGCCTTACTTGAGAAGTACTCCCGGAAAATTCAAAAATAAAAATAGTTTCGTGTTGGGTATGATTTTTGTGATTTTGTGTTATTTTATCTTTTGTGTGCACGTTTATTTATTTAAATTAAAAATACAAAAAATATATGCTAAGTTTTGCATTTTTAGTGTTTGATATCGAAGTCATGTGATTTACATTTTTAGGTGATATATAATTGTGTGGGATAATTGTATGCATATATATATATATATACATGTACATATATATATGTGTAGTAATGAGATCAAATTGGGCCATAGTTTAGTCCAGGAAAAACCAGGCCCAAACGAATCCCAATTCGTCCAGCATCTATCATTGTGGCATTCGATCTGGACCGTTGGATTTTATTATCCAACGGCCCGGATTAATCCTTTAATTCCAACATACACTCAGCCTATGACTTAACCAAACGACGCCGTTTGGTTTAAGTGAGGAGATCCCGATCGTTGATCAAGTTTGATCCAACGATCAGGATTTAACTTCTCCAAAACATATATAAACTCATTCCATACCCCGCCCCCCCCAAGCCAGACCCCCCCTCTCCCTTCATCTCCCTCAGGAGCTCTCAGAGACCTAGCGTAACGCCGCCGTGCCCCGCCTGCCGGAAATCGCCTCACGGCGGTTCCGGTAGGCCAATCACCACCAAACCAATGCCAAAACCTTCCCCTCACCTCCCCCATCACGAACCCAGCCTCCACTAACCTCGAATCATGCCGGAGCTCCTCGAATCTTCATTTGAAGATTCGAGTCAAACTCGAACCAATGCCAAATCACCCCAAACTCACCCCAAACCCTCACATGGCCTCCCTCGTACCCCCGCCGGCTTTCGTTTGCTTCGAATCTAACCGGAAATGCAAAAGCCCCAAATCCGAGCCCAAGAACCCTAGTTTTCGAAGAAACCCAATTCGAGCCGGGTTAGCCATAATTGAAGTCCAAGGGACTTTAGTCCAGGTGTTCTCAATCGAGAACATCTTGATTAAAGCCCGTTTGGCTTCAATAATTCCAAGTCTTAGTTCGAAGCTTGGGTCGGCAGTTTTCTTACAAGGTATTCGTTTCTTCTTTGGTCAATTTAATTCGATTTTGTGAATACGTGTGTTTGTTTTATTCATTGTTTCAGTTCTCATCTATCATGCTTTTAATTTCTCATAACAGTCGATCTGTTCTTCTCCTTTGAGGCCTTTTATTTGGCCAATTCCCTCTGTTTTCAGTAGCTAAAATGAATCATAGGTTCAATATGATTAAAGTCGTCAAGGAATTAGCTCGTAGTATTGGTCCCTGAATCTGCCTGATGCAATTCATTAGTGTAGGGGTTTGTTTACTGTTTGATTCAGATTAAAGGGAATTAGTTGGTTGTAGTTAACAGGTTAATTTTTAAATCACACACCCATACAAGGGCTAGTGGAACCTGCACAGCAGGGCATCCCACTGAGGTCCCTGCCACCAGCCTTATTGTTTAATGCTGGAGTCCATACCTTGGACAGTAGATAGTGGGGTTTGCAGGGAATATGATGGGTTGGGAAGTCAGGGTAGGGGGTAACCTTAGGAGCTGCTGGTCAGCTATAAGAAGGGGATATTCATACAGAGATAGGGGGGGAGATACCTGAGAGTAACTAGAGAAAGAGATAGAGTGTGATAAGTAGAGCACCTGGAGAGCAAAATCACAGTCATAACTAGAGAGAAAAACAGATACAAAGATACAAAAAGAAGCTACTGTTTCATTGGCTTCTGGACTGTTTCGTGGTTTTGATCCAGTGTCTGAGATTTGGTCGCTGGTTTGTTGTTGTTCTTGTGTTGTTGGTAGTGCTGGGCCTTTGTTTTAGCTGTGTTGAGTGTATGCTGCTGCTGGTCGATTGATTATTGCTGCTGTGTTCTAGTGGTTGCTATTGGTTCGTTTGTTTGCTGTCACTGCTAGTGTTTGCTGTTGGTTTAGTTGAGTGCTGCCACTAGTTGTTGTTGCTGTGCACATTGTTGTTGGTCCAGTGCTGGTTCTTCTTTTGTCCTGTGTTGCTGTTGGAACATTGTGGGTCGTGTGTGGTTATTGTGTTGTGGCTAGGCTACAGATTGTGGCTGTCTGTAACTGCTATTGTGTTGCTGGTCTATTGGGTGTCGTTTGTTGCTGTGCTACTTGGCTGTAATTGCCATTTGATTGCTGCCTGGCCATTACTGTTCCATTGGTCCATTAGTTGGTAGAGTTTGAAGAATTTGATCACTGTTGGGTTGTTGGGGTTATTAGCTGGTTCACCATTTGTTTTGGTGTGGAGTTGTTGCTGTTACTGTTCCTGTTACTGTTGCGGCATTGCCATTGCTCACTCTTCTCTGTTCTTTCGCGTTCCAGGTACACATCTCTGTTATTGTAATTCCTTGGTTCAAAAAGAATGAAGCCTGAAGTTTATGTTTGAAGTCTGTTGAATCATGTAGTCGTCCAAAGTCTATGCTTGATTACGTTCTATTACTGTCTAATTAAATTTGTATTGCTAGTTTTGTTACGGAAAATGTAGCTAGACCAAAGATACACTATCATTAGATATGCACGTAAACCCGAATTAGTCTGTTGTATCTCTGTTCAATCTTCTCTACTCATGTGTGTAATCTCCAAACCTGTTAAATGATAGACTTTATGTTAAAAGCAAGATTAGCTAGGGAGTTTGTTACTCAACGGAATGACGTAATTAGATTAAAAAGAGTCGGGGGTGCATTTCATGTGACCCGACCCCAATTTTGGGCAAGAGTAAACAAAGCGTGTCAGGAACCACAGGCGCATTTCATGTGGTGTGGTTCGTAGCAAGTTTTAAGTAATTTGGAATCAACTCTTAAGTAAGATACAGTGGTATGTAGTTCGCTTTAGATTTGAATCAAAGGCACGCCTCGCCCAATAGTTACACTAATCACATGGCCGTCATAAATGTACATATAAATACTTAGATTTCGAGATGCGTCGTTCCTTAACGAATATCACGCCTTTCTCAACAGTGTAAATAAGTAGTCGATCCGGGCGCATATTTTAGTTTCACCTTTTTAAATACGGGTGTGCATTTCATGTGACCCAAATCCAAACCCCGAAATGTTGAATAAGAATATGTTGAGGATCCGGGTGCATTTCATGTGACGTGATTCGAAAGCATATTTTTAAGCAACTTTCTCTTTCGTAAATCACAATCAATAATAAAAGCGGTAAAGGGGTATTAACTTGCACTAAGTACATAATTGTAAAAAAGCAGATAGATAAGCCAAACACGACAGTTGAGCGACCGTGCTAGAACCACGGAATTCGGGAATGCCTAATACCTTCTCCCGGGTTAATAGAATTCATTATCCAGATTTCCGGTTCGCGGACCGTTAAATAGAGTCATTCTTTTCCTCGATTCGGGATTTAACCGGTGACTTGGGACACCATAAATCTCCCAAGTGGCGACTCTGAAATAATTAAATAAATCCCATCTCGATTGTCCTTTAATTGGAAAAACTCTTTGCGTCCTCGCGGGTGCGGTAAAAAGAGGTGTGACAGCTCTGGCGACTCTGCTGGGGACATCTTTAGAATTCGAGCTCGGAATAACTATTGTATTTGGCATATTTTATTATTATCTGATTCTTTTACATGTTGGCATCAATGTGCAAAATGTTGTTTTTACTGCTTTGATATTTTGTGAACTGTACATATAAATTGTGCCGGAACCAATCTCCTCTCTGAGTCTTCTAAATCATGAAGAAGGGTGCACTTCGTGTGACTTCTTTTCTGTATAGTTCCCACTTTAGAACGAGGTTTGGATAAGTTGCAAAACCGGTGAAGCTTCTGTATTCCCGGGTTGCTGCCTCCTCCTCGGCTCGAGCTGTCCGCTCGGGTAAGCCAAGTCTAGAACAGATAAACCCGGGTTTTTAAACCTAGAATAACAAAGCTTCATGCCGGATCCCTAGTAGGAAACGTTTATTTGCATCATGTCTCATTTGGCTTAGGGGACTCAACACAGGGGTTGGGTCCGTCTAGGACAGGTGACCTGAAATGAACAGACTATCCTGCTGCATCCTGTTTGTCTTGCGCATTTATCCGTTATAGACTTGCATGCTGACCGGCTTTTAGAGATTAAAAAAAAAAAAAAAAAAAAAAATGTGTTTTGTTCTTAAGATAGAAATAGCTTATTTGTTTTCCTTTAGTAAAATGAATAAATAAAGGATGTCGTTTGTTTCGTCAAAACCGAACTACGTGGGTTTGATTCTCATTGGGTGTGAGATACGTAGGCAACCTCCATCAGGTCCAACTTCACCTTTTGAAAAATGGCCGAAAAATCAAAACTAACTTTTGTACTAAATAAGTCGGTGACGCTGTTTTTAAAAATAGCCGAATGTTCCCGAAAGGGACGCCGGAAGGCTAATTTCGTATAAACGGCCACCTTTGGGTCAATTTTGATTTCGATCAATTTACCCCACCAGCCTTAAGAGCCTTCGTCCCCGAGACGTTGAAAGGCCGTGATTGAAAACTGATTTTTTTATTTTTGGCAAAACAAAGTTGTTTTTCTTATTTAAATCACCTTAATAAATGTGCAGGATGAGCACAAATCAGAATAAATCATTTTCAATCCTTAGTGAGGTCCCTCAGCAGCTCCGTCTATGGTGGAACAATATGGAAGACAGTAGCAAAAAGGTAGTAGGAAGAATTTTGGGAGGTTTGGTTGATCTGTTGAATATCGAGCCAAGGGAGGACATCATCAAGGCACTGGTATCTTTCTGGGATCCGACCCGCAATGTGTTCCGTTTTGTTGACTTTGAATTGACGCCCACATTAGAGGAAATTGCGGGCTATGCAGGACTTAATGGGAAATTAAGAGGGCAATACCTGCTCTCACCAAGACCGGTGTCTCCGCATGGGTTTCTGGATCTGCTGAGCATTAGTCGAAAGGTGAAAAATGATGATCTGCTGAAAGGGTGTTGCGACCTCCAATTCTTATATCAACGGTACTGCACTCCTCGGGGTTTTGAAGAGTCAAACCTTGGACTGACTCACGCAGGGAATAGAACCAAGTGGGAGGCCAGACGAATTCTAGCATTCATAACGACATTCTTGGGGATTGTGATTTGTCCGCGCGAAGATAAGAAAATAGAGATAAGTCTGGTAGGAATAGCCGATGTTGCAATCAAAAAGGCTACCAGCACGGTGGTCCCTTTGGTTTTGTCCGAAATCTATCGAGCCTTGACTGTATGCCGAGAAGGGGGCAATTTCTTCCAAGGTTGCAATCTGTTACTCCAATTATGGATGCAAGAACACCTCCATCACCGAACACAATACATGAACCATGGGTTGACCGGAAAAAACTGTATCAGGGGTTTCGAAGAACGGATGATGGGTGCTGTATTCCCTGAAGGCGTCGAGGCATGGCTTGCACGACTGAGCTCAATAGAAGCCGATCAGATTGAATGGGCATTCGGGTGGTTACCCGATACCGAAGTAATATATATGGCAGCCGAGGAGTGTTATATCCTTCTGATGGGGATCCGCAGTGTCCAACCATATGTCCCTCACCGTGTATTACGTCAACTAGGAAGGTTTCAGGTTATTCCTACCGATCAAGACCTGAGGAAGTACGCCATTGAGTTAAGCCCGGGAGTTGTATTCCCCGAAGAGAAGGTTAGAAGGCTGTGGCACGAATGTCGGTTCCTTGAGCCTAAAACCATGGTCCGGGAATTATCTAAGGGAGAGGTGGACCCAAAGTACAACGTGTGGTTCGGGAAAAGATTTCAGATTCGTCGGAAATGTTCTAAAAGAGCCCATATCCAACAATTCACGGAAGATTCACGGGAACAATGGGATTGGTTAGCAAAGGAGGAGGGATACAGGACGAAGATTGGCAGGATAGAACAGCAGGTCCGGGACCTCCAATTCGAGAAGAACATGCAAGCCGCCACCGACGAAGGAGACAAAAAGAAGTTGGCACAAGAAAATGACTTCTTGAGAGCTCAAATCCAGCAAATGAAAAGAGATGCTGACAGACAGTCGAGGAGCCGGGCCGACGAAAAATTGATAAGGGGTTTGAGAAGCCAAGTCACCGACATCCAAAGAGAATTGGACGAGTCAAAAGCCCAAATAACGAGGATCCGTGCCAGCTGGAAAAAGGAGGCACATCAACATGCACTTCACCTAAAGCGGGTGGAAGAAGATTACACTGATATCATCACTAGCCTGAGGGAAGCAAATGTTGTCCTTAGGGAACGGGTTTTCAAGCAAGCCCAAGATGCCAGAGCAGACCTCGACCGCTGCCACAATTTGATGGCCCGACTGCAAGGACAAGTGGATAGGCTCCTAGATCAAGTCACCAACAATGCTCGAAGATTGGGGGCGAAAAACCAGCAAATAGAGCGGCTACTCGGAGAAAGGGACATGATCAAGGATAGAATTGGAGAAATCGGGCACTATGTCACCATGAAGTGCCTAGCTTGTGAACGAATGCCCCGCGCCGACCTTTTCGCTTCAATTATGGGTTATGTTCATCGGATCATGGAAGAGTTGAGGGAACTGCACAAGGACCTCACACCAAGGCCCGCGGCAAGGCCGAATGATGCCTCGCGGGCCCCAGGAGTTTTAGGGCATTAGATTTTTGATTGAAAATGTATTTTGAAATGTTGAGTCAGGCTAGTTGGCAGTTCTATCTTTACTTTCCCCAGTCAAGCATTTTCTTTTGTTTTGTTGATTGTTGTAAGACGTGTGTTGTAACTACACGGTTTTATTGGATATAAAATGTTACTGAATTTTGCCACAATCTTGTTACCAGAACTACGCTCGGTCTGATTCACGCGGGGTCGTGATACGTAGGCAATCCACAATAAGATTCGACCACCACTAAAAAAGAAAGAAATCCATGGGTTAAATAACAATAAAGGCTTGCAAAGATAGTCGAAAAAGAAAAAAAAAGAGAAGAAAAAGAAAGAAAAAGAAAAAGGGCCGGAATGACGCATGTTAAAGAGTACACGTAGAAAGGGTTATTTGGTTAGGTGCATTGCATCCAACGTGCTATAACATATCTATCAAACTCGGTGAACTAACAAGTTTGTTGCGTATTCCAGAAAGTTTAGCAGTTGGTTTGACAGAATATACTGGCCAGCCATCACTACCGTACTAGATCCAAAGGACCGGTTACAGTAAGCATGTCTAGTTCTGGCAAGAGTCTCGAGGAAGAAAAATCCGAGCTACAAATCATGAAAGAAGAGGTAGGCCGGTTAAAACAACAGATAACAGAGATGCACCTGGCCTGGGCCAGGGAACAGTCTTCACCAAACCGCCCTACTCTCGCCTCAGCTCCGGAACATCCGCCCATCGATCCTTCAACAAGCGCCCCGAGCTATCCATACTTTCAGGGGGAAAATCCATATGCCACCCACATTCCACCAGCCAAACCAAATCCTCCTCCGGTCACCCCTGTTTTTGTAGCACCTCCACCTGCTCCTCTGCAAAGGCCGGCCAGCGAGCCATATGTTCAGATCCATGACAACTCTTACTATCCTCTAGAGCCTACTTTCAGGGCTCCTGAACCACAATCACATACACCTCACTGGGATAATCCGGCAGAACCGGAAAAACACTTCCAAAGTTCGGAACACGAGGAAGTTGTCAGAAAAGTTAAAAGCCTGGAGCAGTCCTTCAAGAACATGCACGGTTTAGGCAACCAGGTCAGCGTCGCCTATAAGGATCTGTGTCCATTTCCGGACGTCCAGTTGCCAGCAGGATTTAAAATGCCCAAATTCGACCTATACGAGGGGCATGGTGACCCGGTGGCCCACCTGCGGGGGTTTTGCAGTAAAATGAGAGGGGCCGGAGGACGGGACGAGCTTCTGATAGCCTACTTCGGCCAGAGTCTGGGAGGATCGGCATTGGAGTGGTACACTAGACAGGATCCCAGTAGATGGTTTACGTGGGATGATTTGGCTCAAGCTTTTATCGGCCAGTTCCAGTACAATCTTGAGATAATCCCTGACCGCCTATCATTGCTAAAATTAGAGAAGAAGCCTGCTGAAAGCTTCAGGGAATTTGGTTTCCGATGGAGGGAACAGGCGGCCAGGGTAGATCCGCTGATGAGAGAAAGCGAGATGGTGGACTACTTCTTGCAGACATTAGAGCCCACCTACTTCGGGCATCTGGTAACGTCCGTAGGCAAATCATTCACCGAGGTGATAAAAATGGGGGGTATGATCGAGGAGGGTTTGAAGGCCAACAAGATCATGAGTTACTCAACACTGAAAGCCACCACTCAGGCTATCCAAAGCGGTACTGGAGGAGTACTGGGGAAGAAGAGGAGAGAGGAAGTTGCGGCCGTCGAGTCCGGGGCATGGTTCCGAAATAGAGGCCCCGCACCCCAATATAGCCCACCCCAACCTCACCACCAAAATTACTCTCACAACCCATATAGCCACCCACAACATTACTATCCCGCACCTGATCCCCATTTTACCGTCCACCATGCACAGTCCTATTCCGCACCTCCCGCTCATGCACCGTGGCGTGCGCCAAACCCCCGGAACAATCATCCACCCCCAAGAGCTTACCGAAACCCCTCGGGCGCGAGTTTCCGTCCGAACCAGGCATTCGTGGGCGACAGGGCGCCGAGGCCAAAGACTTTCACTCCCTGGAGAGTCTTACACTAGTCCGTTCCACCGGTTAAAGCGAGTAGGGTTGCTGAATCCGGTTGAAGCTAAGCTCTGCCAAACCCTCTTCCGAAGAACCCGGACCATTCAGTAAATTGTGCCTACCGCTCGGGATGTCCGGGACATGATACAGAAAAGTGTCGGAGGCTGAAGACGGCCATCCAGGAGCTCATCGACACCCGCAGGATCGAGGTCCAGACTCCAACCGAGCCCAACATCAACCAAAACCCGCTTCCAACTCATCACGAGACCAATATGATCGAGTTGGTACGGGCGGAGGAAGGAAAGGAGCAAGCCTCTCAGACTGTAATGATGATTAAGTCTAGCGGGCAGGAACGAGAAAAGGGCCAAGCCTTGATGAGTCGCCCAGTTGCAAGAAGGACATACCAGGAGAGTCGGAAGCAGGAAAGGAAAGTGTGAACAAAGTACCGGTGAAGCCGGCCAAGATAGTTGTACCGGGGGCAGCAATCAAGCCCATCCTGACAGTAGCAGGCGTTCGAATGGATCCTTTCATCATCCAGCCGGCAACACAGTTGCCAGTAACTGATAGCCGGGCTGTCCCATGGAATTATGCTCGGATTACAACGACCTACGGAGGAAAGGAGGTGAAAGAGGAAGTTTGTGAAGCCCAAGGGTTGACCCGCTCGGGGAGATGTTTTGCCCCTGCGGAATTGAGGAAGACCACTCCGGCAATATAGAAAAAGCCGGTCACTGATGAAGAGGCGGAAGAATTCTTGAAAAAGATGAAGCTGCATGACTACTCTGTCTTAGAGCAGTTGAAGAAGACTCCGGCGCAAATATCATTGCTATCTTTGCTGATACACTCGGAAGAACATCGGCAAGCGTTGATGAAAGTCCTGAATGAGGCACATGTACCGGATAAAATTTTAGTGAGCCATTTGGAGAAGATCACCAATAGGATCTTCGAAGCAAATCGGATCACCTTCACCGATGACGAGTTGCCTGAGGAAGGCACCGAGCACAACAAGGCTTTATATCTTACGGTGAAGTGTGAAGAGGCGGTGGTTACCAAAGTCCTTGTCGATAATGGGTCCAGTGCTAACATTTGTCCTCTCTCTACACTGGGCAAATTAAAAGTAGACATCGGCAGGGTACGCGAGAACAGGGTATGTGTTCGAGGGTTTGACGGAGGAGGCAAAGCGTCGGTTGGTGACATAGTGCTAATCTTGACAATTGGGCCAGTGGAGTTCACCATGGAATTCCAGGTGCTGGACATGGTGGTGTCATATAACCTCCTGATAGGGCGACCATGGATCCATGCCGCAAGAGCGGTTCCATCCAGCTTGCACCAACTCGTCAAGTTCGAGTGGGACCAACAGGAGATCGTCGTCCATGGAGAGAACGATCCACAATCGGGCACCATCATTCCCTTTGTTGAAACAGAAGAAGATGTTGGGCCGTGGGTATATCAGGTCTGCGAGCTGGTGTCCGCCCACCGAGTTCCAGAAGGGGAATGTATTCCCGGCGACAGAACAATTACTGCGGATGTCATGGTGGCGCATGAAATGTTGCGACATGGTTTCGTACCCGGTAAAGGGCTAGGTGCATCTCTGCAAGGAATTATACAACCGGTATCGGTGGTCGAGAACTTGGGAACCTTCGGCTTGGGATTCCAGCCAACCTCAGAGGACATCCGGCGAGCAAAGAGGAGTAAACAGAAGACATGGGTGCTCCCAAAGCCTGTTCCACGCCTTTCCCAATCTTTTGTCAGGTCCGGAGAAAGAGGATATCCCGCGACAAAGATTCCCGGTCCTACGATCAGGCCAGATGAAGAGTTCTTCAGGAAGTTCGAGGACCTATTCACAGATGTATGTATGCTCGAGGACGGTGAAGGATCTAGTCACGCCGAGATACAATTTGTGGGACCTAAGGCAAAACTGAATAACTGGAAGGCTACTCCTCTCCCTGTCCGGAAGGAGTCTTGGTAGTTTGTCTTGGATTGTTTTTCTTTTCGAAATTTTGTGTTGGGGGTTTGTCCCCGGAGTAAAATCCCGTTGTTTTAGTTCATTTTGATTTAAGTTTGCAGTTTGTTTTCCCTTTGTACAACTCCCATCAATGAAATTTGGTTCCTTCGTGTCTAATTTTGTTTATCTTTTCTTCTTTTTACTTTTCTGAACAGCTTTCTTGTGCAACTGATCTTAATGATATGGCGTGCTTAAAGATTAATCAACCCAGTCTAGAAAGTCAATCGGGTTTGGAAATAATAACGCATGAAATAAGAAGTGACGAGAGTGAGTCGGAGTACGGCGATGATGAAGCCGTGGAAGAAATCGGTGAAGAATTAAGTCACTTCGAGGAAAAACCCAAACCGAATTTAAATGATACTGAGGCAGTTAATCTAGGGAATGCGGATGACGTCAAGGAAACTCGGATAAGTGTCCATATTGAACCCCATCTGAGAGAAGAATTGATCAAAACACTCATGGAGTTTAAAGACATTTTCGCATGGTCGTACGACGACATGCCCGGACTCAACACTGATCTAGTGGTTCATAGATTACCCACTGATCCGGCATATCCTCCCGTCAAGCAAAAGCCGCGGAAATTCAAGACGGAGATGAGTGTGAAGATTAAGGAGGAGGTAACCAAGCAGTTGCAGGCGAAAGTCATTCGTGTCACTCGATACCCCGAATGGTTGGCTAACGTGGTACCGGTGCCAAAGAAAGACGGAAAGATCAGAGTATGCGTGGACTATCGCAATCTCAACAAGGCAAGTCCTAAGGATAATTTCCCACTTCCCAACATCCATATCCTGATTGATAATTGCGCCGGACGCGAAATTGGATCCTTTGTGGACTGTTATGCGGGATATCATCAGATTTTGATGGATGAAGAAGACGCAGAAAAGACGGCTTTTATCACACCGTGGGGGACTTATTGCTACCGAGTGATGCCGTTTGGTTTGAAGAATGCAGGAGCAACATATATGAGGGCGATGACTACGGTATTCCATGACATGATACACAAGGAAATTGAGGTGTACGTGGATGATGTGATCGTGAAATCCAGACGTCAAGAGGACCATGTTGCTGACCTCCGGAAGTTCTTTCAAAGACTTCGAAGATACGACATCAAGCTCAATCCAGCCAAATGCGCATTCGGAGTTCCGTTAGGAAAGTTGCTGGGATTCATCGTCAGCCGACGGGGCATTGAGCTGGACCCATCCAAAATCAAGTCCATTCAGGAGTTAGCCCCGCCGAAGAATAAAACAGAGGTAATGAGTCTGTTGGGAAGGTTGAATTACATCAGTAGGTTTATTGCCCAGCTTACGGCAACCTGTGAACCCATATTCCGCCTATTGAAGAAAGACGCTGCGATAGAATGGACGGCAGAATGTCAAGAAGCGTTTGACCGGATCAAAGGGTATCCGTCAAATCCACCCGTACTAGTTCCGCCTGAGCCAGGTAGACCCCTGATTCTTTATCCTGACGGTCTTGGAGAATTCGTTTGGCTGCGTACTGGGGCAGCATGATCTTACTGGCAGGAAGGAACGGGCCATTTACTACCTCGGTAAGAAGTTCACAGTCCACGAGGTCAAGTACACTCATCTAGAAAAGACATGTTGCGCCCTGACTTGGGTAGCCCAAAAGCTGAAACACTACTTGTCTTCTTACACCACTTACCTCATTTCGCGTTTGGATCCGTTGAAGTATATTTTCCAGAAACCTATGCCTACAGGGAGGTTAGCAAAATGGCAAATATTACTTACGGAGTTCGACATCATATACGTGACAAGGACGGCTATGAAAGCTCAAGCCCCGGCCGATCACTTAGCCGAGAATCCCGTTGACGACGAATACGAACCTTTGAGGACGTATTTTCCAGATGAGGAAGTATTGCAGATTGAGGGGTTAGAACCAACCAAGGATCCGGGATGGAAGCTCTTCTTCGATGGAGCGGCAAACGCAAAAGGAGTCGGAGTAGGGGTCGTGCTCATATCTGAAACAGGACATCATTATCCTGTTACTGCTCAACTGCGTTTTCACTGTACCAATAATATGGCCGAGTACGAGGCATGTATCTTGGGGTTGCGATTAGCGGTGGACATGGATGTACGGGACGTCTTGGTCTTGGGGGACTCGGACCTTCTAGTACATCAGATTCAGGGAGAATGGGAAACCAGAGATTTAAAGCTTATCCCATATCATCAGTGTTTGCATGATTTGACCAAACGCTTTCGATCGGTAGAATTCAAGCACATCCCAAGGATGCATAATGAGGTTGCCGACGCGTTGGCTACTTTAGCGTCAATGCTACATCACCCGGACAAGGTTCGTGTCGATCCGTTACATATCCATGTCCGGAATCGACATGCTTATTGTAATGTGATAGAGGAAGAGGTGGATGGTGAGCCATGGTTTCATGATGTCAAGGAATACCTCAGGTTAGGAGTATACCCAGAGCAAGCAACTGGAGATCAAAAGCGAGCAATTCGGCGGTTGGCGAACGGATTTTTCCTTAGTGGAGGAGTGCTGTATAAAAGAACCCCAGATTTGGGATTGTTGAGATGTATAGATGCAGGTCAAGCCACAACAGTGATGACAGATATACACTCGGGAGTTTGCGGACCACACATGAGCGGATACGTATTGGCAAAGAAGATTCTTCGAGCAGGATATTATTGGCTCACTATGGAGCGGGATTGTATAAGTTTCGTGCGAAGATGCCATCGGTGTCAGATACACGGAGATTTGATTCATTCTCCGCCGACTGAATCGCATACAATGTCCGCACCATGGCCGTTTGTCGCATGGGGTATGGATGTTATTGGACCTATTGAGCCTGCAGCTTCCAACGGTCATAGGTTCATTCTGGTAACGATTGATTATTTTACCAAGTGGGTGGAGGCCAAAACACTCAAATCAGTGACCAAGAAGGCGGTGGTGGACTTCGTACACTCCCACATCATTTGTAGGTTTGGAATTCCAAAGATGATCATTACGGATAACGGTGCAAATCTTAACAGTGGATTGATGAAAGAGGTATGTCAACAGTTCAAGATTACACACCGAAATTCCACACCGTATCGCCCAAAAGCAAATGGTGCGGTCGAGGCAGCAAACAAGAACATAAAGAAGATATTGAGGAAAATGGTAGAAGGATCTAGGCAATGGCATGAAAAGTTACCATTTGCGCTGTTGGGTTATCGCACTACCGTCCGGACTTCGGTAGGTGCAACTCCTTACTTGTTGGTATACGGGACCGAAGCAGTAATACCCGCAGAAGTTGAGATTCCGTCCCTCCGAATTGTCGCTGAAGCTGAGATTGATGACGACGAGTGGGTCAAAACCCGATTAGAGCAATTGAGCTTGATCGATGAAAAGAGATTGACAGCAGTATGTCACGGCCAATTGTATCAAAAGAGAATGGCGAGAGCCTATAACAAGAAGGTACGGCCCAGGAGATTTGAGGTGGGACAGCATGTGCTGAAGAGAGTTCTACCACATCAGGCCGAGGCGAAAGGCAAGTTCGCTCCAAATTGGCAGGGACCATTTGTGGTGACTAGAGTATTATCCAACGGCGCTCTATGTTTGACTGATGTCGAGGGAAGATGCACCGATATGGCTATCAATTCTGATGCAGTTAAGAGATATTATGTATAATTCTTTAATGCATTTGTCAACGTTTGGTTTCGTTTGTGTGTATTTGGCATTTTTCGGAGAATGAAATGACAGAGGCAATTTTTCTACTACCCAAACACTTTAACCTTTGTTTCCCCATTTGAGCCTTAATTATTCTTTCATATACCCTCTTTCGGAATCGTCAAGAATAGAAAAGAAACAAAGAAGTAATACAAGAAAAAGTGAACTACGTTCGACCCGATTCCTCAAGAAGGATACGTAGGCGCCACACGGCTCGGTCGTAATAAAATAAAAATCAAAAAAAAAATCCCCCAAGCAACAAAACTGGGGCAGAAGTCATTGTTTCGTTTGAAAGATAGTGTGGATTCCGAAAGTTGTAATAAGCTAACCGTTGAGGCTAAACCCCTTTCTTCAGCCTCACGCGCAGAAACCATATCAAGAACCCGAAAGACCTCTCGATCAGTATTTGAAAAGTGCCAAGTCATGTGAATGAAAGCCAAGAGTGACATCCCGACCCTCGATTGAATTCAGGATGCACAAGCCGAAAGGGGATAACGCTCTAGAGGGAATCTCCGGGGTGATACCCCGCCGCAAGGAAAGAAAGCATAAATGAGAGAGTCTTAACGGTGAAAACCCTCGCGGGCACCTTAAGGCGAAGGAAGTTGAGAGAAGTAAAATAAGAGAGTCTTACGGTGAAAACCTTTACGGGCACCTTAAGGCGACGGGAGATAGAGAGAAATGAGAGAATCTCATTAGTGAAAACCCTTGAAGGGCACTGTGAGGTGACAGGACGAGATGGTTACAAGATGTCTGCATGAGACAAGGTTTGGACATCCGTTTACCTCTAGCAGGACGTGGCATCAGAAAGTGATTGACATGAATAGACTGGGTAGTTTAATCTCAAAGGCGCGGCATAATATTGGATCAGGCACACATTCAGATAAGTTTTCCTATTTTTTTGAGTTCAGAAAGGTTTTTCTCTTCTTTTGTCATTTGCGGTCAGTATTCTTTTCTTTTCTTTCATTTTCGAAAGTTGATTTTTCAAAGCTTACTACCAAGTCTCCCAAAGCAGTATATTGAAAGTGAATAGGTATGGAACAAGGCAATGAGACAGAAGTCGTTACGATAGTGAGATTGGGATGACAGGCTGAGTGGAAGGTTCGCAAGAATTATGGAGTATGATGGACACATGTGGCATGTCCGAAAGATGATTTCACGCAACAGATCACCGGCTAAAAAGAGTCGGACCAAACCAAAGAGTGGAATAAAGGGAAAGATGAGAGGTCGTTCGTGGAAAAAGCATCTTCCCAAGCAAGCGTCAACGTCATCCTCAAAGTTCGAGAGAGGCCAAGCAGCTGAAAGAGAATGGCCTCAACAAGAGTGGCACGACCACTCGCGGCCTTTTGAAACTAACAATTTTTCTTTGATTTAAAGCAGGAAAAGAGGGTCCGACGGCAGAAAAGCATACCGTCCAGAAGTTTATCACACTGGGGCAGAAAATTTTCTCCTGTTGCGAAAATTTTCTGGAAAGCAAGACTCGGAGGATAAGTGTAGAAAGCAACACAAGATGGGGTGATCTTTGAGCCGGGTATCATCTCCAGCAGTTATCGGAAAAGGAAAAATGGCTTTGAGATTCCCCCAGCAGTATTACATCCTATAATTTGATCAAGGAAACAAAAGCGTGAGTCCCAGAAGAGGTAGGGGAAGAAGGAAGAGAATGAGGGGTGAAGGAAACAAAGAATACTTCCTCAGCAGCATCACCCCCAGCAGGCGAGTGAACAGTTCCAAAAAAAATATCCCCAGCAGCCAGAAGACAAGTAACACAACCTAGGGGGAGGCAAGAACAGGTTAATTCCGAAGAGAAGGTGGTCCGAGAGGCAACGCAGGAAGAAGAAAATGGTACAAGAGGCGAAGGAAGGTAATCAAGATAGGATGAAATCGTTGAAGTAGTTGTTGAAGTCAGGGAGCCCGCCCGGAGAATGGAGTGGCGATTTAATTTTGAAGTAGTAGTTGAAGTCGGAAGCCCGCCCGGAGAATGGAGTGGCGATTTAATTTTGAAGTAGTAGTTGAAGTCGGGAGCCCGCCCGGAGAATGGAGTGGCGATTTAATTTTGAAGTAGTAGTTGAAGTCGGAAGCCCGCCCGGAGAATGGAGTGGCGATTTAATTTTGAAGTAGTAGTTGAAGTCGGAAGCCCGCCCGGAGAATGGAGTGGCGATTTAATTTTGAAGTTGTAGTTGAAGTCGGAAGCCCGCCCGGAGAATGGAGTGGCGATTTAATTTTGAAGTAGTAGTTGAAGTCGGAAGCCCCGCCCGGAGAATGGAGTGGCGATTTAATTTTGAAGTAGTAGTTGAAGTCAGGGAGCCCGCCCGGAGAATGGAGTGGCGATTTAATTTTGAAGTAGTAGTTGAAGTCGGAAGCCCGCCCGGAGAATGGAGTGGCGATTTAATTTTGAAGTAGTAGTTGAAGTCAGGAAGCCCGCCTGGAGAATGGAGTGGCGATTTAATTTTGAAGTTGTAGTTGAAGTCGGGAAGCCCGCCTGAAGAATGGAGTGGCAATTTAATTTTGAAGTAGTAGTTGAAGTCGGGGAGCCCGCCCGGAGAATGGAGTGGCAATTTAATTTTGAAGTAGTAGTTGAAGTCGGGAAGCCCGCTCGGAGAATGGAGTGGCGATTTAATTTTGAAGTTGTAGTCGAAGTCGGAAGCCCGCCCGAAGAATGGAGTGGCGATTTAATTTTGAAGTAGTAGTTGAAGTCGGGAGCCCGCCTGGAGAATGGAGTGGCGATCCGTTTTAATTTGGTAGAGGAAAGCGGTAGAATGTAACGAAATCTTCGGCATGAATCCAAGTTCGTAAGAAGAGACGAAGCATCGGAAGGAACGCCAAGTCGGACAAGATGGCAAGGAGCGCGACAAGATCAAGTTAAAAAGGATAGATAAGAACTTGTAGTACCGTAACTTAGTCTAGCTTCTTGTTTTTGTTGCTTAGCGCGGTGTAACAAGGAAATCAGCTGAGCAGTGGTAACAGCAGTAACAGCGGCAACAGCAGTAATAGCGAGATCGCAACGGTCATGGTAGTCCCAGCTACCAGAACTTCCCGAACTACATTGACCTGATTCCCTTTTTAGCCAGGGATATGTAGGAGACCTTTGAAGCAAGGTTCGGTCAAAACTTTTCCAAAATGCTTCATACGGAGTGTTCGAATGGGCAAAAATCGCTTATATCCGCTCATTTATCTTTGCACGAAAACTCTGCGTGTTTACGCGCAAAGAAGGGCAGCTGTGAGCACGTGATTTTTGCCTTACTTGAGAAGTACTCCCAGAAAATTCAAAAATAAAAATAGTTTCGTGTTGGGTATGATTTTTGTGATTTTGTGTTATTTTATCTTTTGTGTGCACGTTTATTTATTTAAATTAAAAATACAAAAAATATATGCTAAGTTTTGCATTTTTAGTGTTTGATATCGAAGTCATGTGATTTACATTTTTAGGTGATATATAATTGTGTGGGATAATTGTATGCATATATATATATATATATATATACATGTACATATATATATGTGTAGTAATGAGATCAAATTGGGCCATAGTTTAGTCCAGGAAAAACCAGGCCCAAACGAATCCCAATCCGTCCAGCATCTATCATTGTGGCATTCGATCTGGACCGTTGGATTTTATTATCCAACGGCCCGGATTAATCCTTTAATTCCAACATACACTCAGCCTATGACTTAACCAAACGACGCCGTTTGGTTTAAGTGAGGAGATCCCGATCGTTGATCAAGTTTGATCCAACGATCAGGATTTAACTTCTCCAAAACATATATAAACTCATTCCATACCCCGCCCCCCCCCCAGCCAGACCCCCCCTCCCTTCATCTCCCTCAGGAGCTCTCAGAGACCTAGCGTAACGCCGCCGTGCCCCGCCTGCCGGAAATCGCCTCACGGCGGTTTCGGTAGGCCAATCACCACCAAACCAATGCCAAAACCTTCCCCTCACCTCCCCCATCACGAACCCAGCCTCCACTAACCTCGAATCATGCCGGAGCTCCTCGAATCTTCATTCGAAGATTCGAGTCAAACTCGAACCAATGCCAAATCACCCCAAACTCACCCCAAACCCTCACATGGCCTCCCTCGTACCCCCGCCGGCTTTCGTTTGCCTCGAATCTAACCAGAAATGCAAAAGCCCCAAATCCGAGCCCAAGAACCCTAGTTTTCGAAGAAACCCAATTCGAGCCGGGTTAGCCATAATTGAAGTCCAAGGGACTTTAGTCCAGGTGTTCTCAATCGAGAACATCTTGATTAAATCCCGTTTGGCTTCAATAATTCCAAGTCTTAGTTCGAAGCTTGGGTCGGCAGTTTTCTTACAAGGTATTCGTTTCTTCTTTGGTCAATTTAATTCGATTTTGTGAATACGTGTGTTTGTTTTATTCATTGTTTCAGTTCTCATCTATCATGCTTTTAATTTCTCATAACAGTCGATCTGTTCTTCTCCTTTGAGGCCTTTTATTTGGCCAATTCCCTCTGTTTTCAGTAGCTAAAATGAATCATAGGTTCAATATGATTAAAGTCGTCAAGGAATTAGCTCGTAGTATTGGTCCCTGAATCTGCCTGATGCAATTCATTAGTGTAGGGGTTTGTTTACTGTTTGATTCAGATTAAAGGGAATTAGTTGGTTGTAGTTAACAGGTTAATTTTTAAATCACACACCCATACAAGGGCTAGTGGAACCTGCACAGCAGGGCATCCCACTGAGGTCCCTGCCACCAGCTTTATTGTTTAATGCTGGAGTCCATACCTTGGACAGTAGATAGTGGGGTTTGCAGGGAATATGATGGGTTGGGAAGTCAGGGTAGGGGGTAACCTTAGGAGCTGCTGGTCAGCTATAAGAAGGGGATATTCATACAGAGATAGGGGGGGAGATACCTGAGAGTAACTAGAGAAAGAGATAGAGTGTGATAAGTAGAGCACCTGGAGAGCAAAATCACAGTCATAACTAGAGAGAAAAACAGATACAAAGATACAAAAAGAAGCTACTGTTTCATTGGTTTCTGGACTGTTTCGTGGTTTTGATCCAGTGTCTGAGATTTGGTCGCTGGTTTGTTGTTGTTCTTGTGTTGTTGGTAGTGCTGGGCCTTTGTTTTAGCTGTGTTGAGTGTATGCTGCTGCTGGTCGATTGATTATTGCTGCTGTGTTCTAGTGGTTGCTATTGGTTCGTTTGTTTGCTGTCACTGCTAGTGTTTGCTGTTGGTTTAGTTGAGTGCTGCCACTAGTTGTTGTTGCTGTGCACATTGTTGTTGGTCCAGTGCTGGTTCTTCTTTTGTCCTGTGTTGCTGTTGGAACATTGTGGGTCGTGTGTGGTTATTGTGTTGTGGCTAGGCTACAGATTGTGGCTGTCTGTAACTGCTATTGTGTTGCTGGTCTATTGGGTGTCGTTTGTTGCTGTGCTACTTGGCTGTAATTGCCATTTGATTGCTGCCTGGCCATTACTGTTCCATTGGTCCATTAGTTGGTAGAGTTTGAAGAATTTGATCACTGTTGGGTTGTTGGGGTTATTAGCTGGTTCACCATTTGTTTTGGTGTGGAGTTGTTGCTGTTACTGTTCCTGTTACTGTTGCGGCATTGCCATTGCTCACTCTTCTCTGTTCTTTCGCGTTCCAGGTACACATCTCTGTTATTGTAATTCCTTGGTTCAAAAAGAATGAAGCCTGAAGTTTATGTTTGAAGTCTGTTGAATCATGTAGTCGTCCAAAGTCTATGCTTGATTACGTTCTATTACTGTCTAATTAAATTTGTATTGCTAGTTTTGTTACGGAAAATGTAGCTAGACCAAAGATACACTATCATTAGATATGCACGTAAACCCGAATTAGTCTGTTGTATCTCTGTTCAATCTTCTCTACTCATGTGTGTAATCTCCAAACCTGTTAAATGATAGACTTTATGTTAAAAGCAAGATTAGCTAGGGAGTTTGTTACTCAACGGAATGACGTAATTAGATTAAAAAGAGTCGGGGCGCATTTCATGTGACCCGACCCCAATTTTGGGCAAGAGTAAACAAAGCGTGTCGGGAACCACAGGCGCATTTCATGTGGTGTGGTTCGTAGCAAGTTTTAAATAATTTGGAATCAACTCTTAAGTAAAATACAGCGGGATGTAGTTAGCTTTAGATTCGAATCAAAGGTGCTCCTCGCCCAATAGTTACATTAATAGTACAGATGTCATAAATGTACATATAAATACTTAGATTTCGAGATGCGTCGTTTCTTAACGAATATCACGCCTTTCTCAACAGTGTAAATAAGTAGTCGATCCGGGCGCATATTTTAGTTTCACCTTTTTAAATACGGGTGTGCATTTCATGTGACCCAAATCCAAACCCCGAAATGTTGAATAAAAATATGTTGAGGATCCGGGTGCATTTCATGTGACGTGATTCGAAAGCATATTTTTAAGCAACTTTCTCTTTCGTAAATCACAATCAATAATAAAAGCGGTAAAGGGGTATTAACTTGCACTAAGTACATAATTGTAAAAAAGCAGATAGATAAGCCAAACACGACAGTTGAGCGACCGTGCTAGAACCACTGAATTCGGGAATGCCTAATACCTTCTCCCGGGTTAATAGAATTCCTTATCCGGATTTCTGGTTCGCGGACTGTTAAATAGAGTCATTCTTTTCCTCGATTCGGGATTTAACCGGTGACTTGGGACACCATAAATCTCCCAAGTGGCGACTCTGAAATAATTAAAATAAATCCATCTCGATTGTCCTTTAATTGGAAAAACTCTTTGCGTCCTTGCGGGTGCGGTAAAAAAGAGGTGTGACACTATTTATAATTAGTATTTTGTTATATTTTTCGTCAATTCAAAAATAAATCATTACATCAATTGGAAATATTTACGTAATAAAACATACAAGGTAATAACGATCTTCAAATCAAGAACAATATTAAAATAATATCTCATTACAAAATTCTTAAACTGAAACACATAAATAAAATAAAATTTATCTAACACGAAGTCGAATCGAAATACATTAATATTGATTATTGAAAGGGAAAAAAAGAGAGAGTTGCTTCCCTAAATGCTTAGTGCGTGCTTAAAAGTTTCACTCTTGAATAAATTTCCTAATAGCTTCACTCTTTTTGAATAAATTTCTATCTTCATCTACCTGCAAAAAGGAAAAGAAGTTATATTTTTAATACATACTTTTTTATCGCATGAGTTAGAGAAATCTCATTTTAAACCTATAAGTACAAATTAAATATTACTAGAAATTATAGAATGAGAAATAGGTATTGATAGAGGCACTTTTCCAATTGTTCTTTAGCCATAACCATAAGATTTGAGAAGACGATAAACTTTTGAGCAGTTAATCTCTCAAAAATTAAACAAGAGTAGATAAAAAAATTTCATATGCTTACAGTTAATTAAAATAAAATAAGAACACCCTAATAAATATATACCTAATTTGTAATGCCCTAAATACATATTGAAAGAAAGTAAAATAGGATATATACCTTGTCTTAAAACGCCCGTCATCCCAGATTTGATCTTCTATGCAGTTAAATCAACAAATAGTTTTGGAGAAGAGAGGCAGGGGAGAGAGGTGATAAATTGATGGTAAAAATACTGCAGGTTTTACTTTGGAAGCAGTTTGATTTGGAGGATGAAGATCACTTAACGTGATATGAGGAGGGGAAATAGGGGGGAATTAAAAATAAGCAGTAATATTCAATTAAAAGAAGGATTTGGGGGAAAGAGGAGGGAAACTTGCCGCTAATTTTTTGCAAAAATTTGAAGAAAAAAGAGAAACATTTTTTCCCTAGAGAATTAAGCAGTATTTTATTTTATGATGAAAGAAAATTAAGTATTTTGTCAATGATAAAATAGTTTTACTGTAATAACTATGAAAATATTATTGCCAAATTATTAACACTTTGAATTTTTGTTAACAAGTAGAAATTCATAATTAAAAGTATTTATATCAATAATTAAACCCAATTGCCATTTATTAAAATCTACAAAAAAATTTATTATGTGACATTGTGTATAAATTTAACATCGTCAACTCATACTTTTATTATAATGAAAACAGAGGAGGATCCATTATTTTAAATAATAAGCGCCTCAGTAACTTTAACATAAAATTAGTTTTAGTACCCGCACGATGCGCGGACACAAATCATATCACAATTGTGACGTATATTATTTGAGTCATGTACAAATAACCTTAAAATATAAGTATTTAAGAAAAAAATTATATAACATTAGATATTAATTATAAAGTAGGATAAGAACTTATTATTCAATTCTCGTAGTAGACAATTTTTTTATTTGTAGTAATCTAACCACTTTATTTTAGTACTTGCATATATTTCGGTGTCAATCCTAAAAGAATACTAAATATATCAAGTTGTGATCTATCCAGTTTGAGCATATTATATCACATTATTTTAACAAAGTTCTTACATCACTTTATTTTTTACTAAAAGTCACACATGTCTTATTCATCACATATTTTATATTAAAAAATTATTTTCTTGTAGTTATTGTATTATTTACTTAATAATTAAATTAATATCTTGCTTATTATCCTTTTAATAGTTTTTAATAAATATAAATATTTTATTCTTAAAATTTGGTATATTTATATGCTTGAAGCCTCTTATTCATAAATTTTTAATCATTTCAATTTATCAGTAATATTTTTTAATATAATTAATTATTCAATTAATTAAGTATAAATATTCTAACACTACCTTTTTTTTATAAATCTCTTCCCAACTATAAATTTTAAATAATTTTTATATTAATATTTTGCGTATAACCAAAATAATATCATATTTTATTTTAAATTTTAACTTTTAATTAGTCAAAAATATTAATACATAAGTTATTTTATTATTACTTTCCAATTTATTAAGTTCTCTTATAGTAATTATTTTGTATTAAATGTTGTTAAATTTTCTTTCTCTTTTAGATTTAAGATACAAATTTAATTTTTAATTATCTTAGTAAAATAGATATATTAGAAATTAATTTTATATTTTGAATTATATTATAATCATAGAAAAAATATTTCTTAATTGTTTGCACACATTATATATAAATATTGTAGTAATATTTTTGCTGTTTTATCTCTTTGCGTGATATTTTCAAAAATAAAAACAATTATGAAATAAAAAAAATCATCTAAAATTCAAATAATTCTTATTCTTCTATGTCGTAAATTAGACCGCAATTTCGAAATATTATCTTATACTTTCAAATTTAAACGAACGACCCTCAATTCAAATATTAAACTAAGTAGTCTTTCCCTTCCATTTCTAATAGAAATTTTTTAATTATTTGGCATAATTGTTTTTTAATCTAATATATAGTTTTATTATGTTTTATGTGGCTTTTCGTTAACTTGTAACATTATTTCATATTATTATACTACTTTCTTTATATAATATAGATAATATAATTCTTGTAATCATAAAATAAATATTTATTTTGTTTTAAATATTTCTCAAAAATTTTAAACTTTTTAAATTTTAGTAATATTTATAAGTATTGTATATTAACATTTATATTATTTTCTAAACTTATTATTTACAAATTTCCCCACATTATCTCTAATTTATTTTTATTATTCAATATTTTAGTTTTTGATTTTGTCTATTAGACTTGAAAAGTTGCAAGGGAATGCAAGGGAGTATTTAAATGCTAAAAAAGCTAGTCATACAGGTAAAGAATTTTCAGAAAAAGAGGGTAAGAAAGGAGGTGAAATATCAACAGAAAAAATGCTTGAGTAGTAGATGGAGAGTGTGAAGAACCAAGGTGTTACAGGTTTGCGTGTAGGAGATGCTTCAAAGACTAATAAGGGTACACCTATAACTAGTCATGATGTTCCTCCCAAAACAGCCTTAGCGAGGATTTTTACAGCAGTTAATCCTATAGTTCAAGCTTATGACTGTAGGTTGAGTTCTACTAAAGAAGTAACTGCTATGACAGCTGAAGCAGGATCAGTCGATCGAGCTAATGCACAAACACAATTAGGAAACAAGGCAGATGGTGATGGTGTTAATATGGTGCAAAGGCAAAAAATTATTAGGATTGTGGTAACTAATCCAGATGCTACTGATCGAAGAAGAACAACTATCAAACCTGGACAACAGCAAATTGAGGTAACTAATCTAGTTTTGGATACATGGCAACAACTATAAAAATACAATTATAAACAACAACTACAAAGATACAACTATAAACAACAACTATGCAGGCCAACAATTATAAAGATACAACTATAAATAGCAACTATAAAGATACAAGGAGAAAGATGAAATTTTACCTCTCAAAGGGGTACATCAATCGATATTGCACCGGACCTGCTATTCTTGCTTCATAAGCAAGATGAACGGGGAGATGCTCCATTGAATCAAAGAAGTTGGGAGGGAATATACGCTCCAATTTACAAAGAATTTCAGGTATTTCTTGTTCAAGTCTAACCATATCATCTTCCCGAATTGCTGTTGAAGTGAGATCCCTAAATAAAAGACTCATCTCAACAAGTGGTTCCCAAACTTTTTGTGGTAATAGCTCACAAAACGTAATAGGGACGAATCTTTGCATGAATACATGACAATCGTGGCTTTTCATACCAAATAATTTATGTTTTTTCATGTCCACACACCTTCCCATATTTGAGACATATCCATCTGAAAATTTCAGATTCTCCATCCATTCACACAACACTTTTTCGACTTCTTGTCTAGTATATAACAAGCTTTCGGATATTCATCACCAATAGCATGTAATTCAGGGCGTCGGCAGAACTCTTTCAAGT
Source organism: Nicotiana noctiflora (assembly GCA_032618575.1). Lineage (NCBI taxonomy): Eukaryota > Viridiplantae > Streptophyta > Magnoliopsida > Solanales > Solanaceae > Nicotiana > Nicotiana noctiflora. The sequence goes on from JASVEL010002545.1 coordinate 47,662, forward strand.
CTTCTCTAGATTTGGCATTATCTTTTGTTTTACCATCTACGTCCAGCACTGTGTTGAACACATTCTCAAAAAAGTTTTTCTCTATGTGCATAACATCTAGATTGTGTCGGATCAGATTTGTACTCCAATACGGCAAATCCCAAGATATGCTTTTTTTCTTCCAACCCAAAAACTTACTAATTTTGCCATTAACAGTATCAGCCCCAAGCTCTGTCACCTTTTTCAACCCCAATTCATTTATCTCCTTCAATATATCATCACCTGACCGTATCGGATGAGGATGCGTTCTAACCACTTTATTCTTTCTAAATGAATTTCTGTTATTTCTGTATGGATGATCCAGTTGTAGAAACTTATGATGATTGTCAAACCATGACTGTTTGCCACATTTAGTCAAAGTAAAAGCATATGTATTCTCCATACAATATGGACATGCCAGCCTACCTGCAGTACCCCATCCAGACAACATCGAATATGCAGGAAAATCACTTATTGTCCACATCAAAGCATCTTGCATGTTAAAATTTTGTTTATTAGAGATATCATATGTGTCGACACCTATACTCCACAATTGTTTTAGTTCTCCAATCAAAGGCTGTAAGAAAACATCAAGCTTTTGCTTAGGGTTCTTCGGTCCAGGAACTATAACCGAAAAAAACAAATAGGACTCTTTCATACACATCCAAGGCGGCAAGTTGTATGGTGTCGCAACTATTGGCCAAGATGAATACTGTTGACCTGTTTGTCCAAATGGTTGAAAACCATCTGTGCATAGCTCCAACCTGACATTACGACTTTCAGCTGCAAAAGATGGATGCATGAACTAACAATAAATTAAATAAAATATCAAAGATGTCCTTTTGGTCAGCAGCCAGGACGACCCTAAGCTCCTCAAACTCCCTTTTATTAATGGTAGAAATATATATATATATATATATATATATATATATATATATATATATATATATATATATATATATATATATATATATATATTGTTTTTCCTTTACTCTTATTTTCTATCTTTTAATTTGTTTGCTTAGAATTATTTTAAAAATCTTAATTGTTAGAAATTTAAAATCCATAAAATCTCCAAATATTAATTTTTGAGTTCCGTAATTTTATTTTTGATTCTTAATTAAACTATGTTCATACTAATTAACTAATCACATGAATTATACATATATTCTTTGGTTATTATATTATCATATAAATTAATAAATTTTAATTGCACCAAACTATTTAATTCGTATAAAATAATAAAATTTTAATTGCACCCATGTTTGAATGATTAAATATAAACTAGGTCCAACATAATTTATAGCTAATTATTTAATGTTCGAATATGCAATGAAATTATTACTAATTAATATTAGAACTAGTATTATTCAATCTATTAATAAATTACAAAACAAAATCCTTATCTATTAATAAACTTTTCAAACCGATGAAATATCAGTCGGCAAGTATACTAATAGATACCATTCGGTTGGTAATTTACCAACGCATTTTAAAGTACTTGGTAAAATTAGCAACAAAATCCTTCTGTTGGTAAATAATTGGTTGGTAATTCATTACTAATCTGTTAATAAATAATACTTTATTTTTTCCACCATATTTAACAACGAATATGTACTCCATTGGTAATATTACCAACGAAAAATGTTTGTTGGTAACATTTGAGTTGGTAATCCGTTAGTAAGCAGTTGCTATATTTGCCGCCTATTTTTCCCGCCATATTTACCAACTAAATTATTTAGTTAGTAAAATTTTGGTTGGCAATTCATTAGGAATCTATTACTAAATTCTGAATAATAAATTAGTTACCATTTTGTTAGCAATTTGTTGCTAATATACTAACAAATTCGGGGCGTTGGTAAAATCCGTTAGCAATTGGGGTTTTTTTTGTAGTGTAAAGCCCACGTGAACTGAACCGGACTAGGCTGAGTTAACCTAGCCTGACCCATATTAATAACTCTAATGCCAACCGTAGATATTTGAGTTTGGAGTTAAGTTGGCAGTCCCGAACTCATAACATTTGAATTAGAAGTTTCAAATTTCAATAGATGTGCCTCTAACTTCAGCGCACTAGAGTGAAACTAGTCAGTTAGGAGTTACTCTTAGAATGCTACTGATCAGTTACTAATGCAGGGATTTATCTATTGGATATTAGTATATCGTTCACCCTTTTCGTATTTCCTATATTTCTTATATTGTTGTTATTCTGTTAATTTATGTTATGGTATGTATTTTATGTTATTTTAGTATGAGTCTACTGATAATACTAATATATCGTTTCTTGATGCTTTCTTGAGCCGAAGGTCTCCTGGAAACAACCTCCATACTCCTCAGGGTAGGGGTTAGGTATGCGTACATATTACACTTCCCACACCCTACCTGTGAGATTATACTGGGTTGTTGTTGTTGTTGCTACCGCTTCTAGCTTCAAATAAATGGGTAAAGCTTTGCCCTTCAAACTAGATATAAGATTTAAACTTAGGATTTGACATTTAGAAATACGATTTTAAGTTTTCGTTGGTTATAGATTTTAGCTAATTTTTTTCAAAAAAAGGTTTAAAGATATTGTTTGTTCATAAAAACAACAACAACAACAACTACCCAGTATGTTCCCACAAAGTGGGGTCTGGGGAGGGTAATACGTACACAAGCCTTACCCCTACCCGAAAGAGTAGAGAGGCTGTTTGTTCATAAAAATGATCGATAAAAAAGTTAGATTTCTTGTAAGTTCCAAAAAAACTGGTTTATTGTAATTTTATGATGAAACTATTTCTTTCGCTCACAAAAATTTAACTTTTTTTTTTAAATAAAATATTTGTCCAAACAAAACTTCAATTTTTAAAAATTAATTTTCAGTACAACTTCAAAAGCTCTTTTTATTTTATTTTAAATTTGAACCAAATTTATATCCAAAACTAGCCTTACACACGTGGACATTACGAGATGGCTAAACTTTTAAAACTTTATAAAACTTCGATTATTCTGTAAATAGGGTCTTAAATACGGCTATTTGTGCACTTCACCTAAAAAAAATAAATTGTCCAATTTTTATTTTTTGCCTACAAAAAATTAGCCAGTTCTTCACTGTACAATTTGAGCTGCAGAGTTTAATTAGCACAAGAATGAGGAGAGTACCAGCCGTATTATTTCAAGCTCGTAAAGCTATTGGAGATTTGGATTTGCTCAAAATTGTGCAATCTGAAATCAATCACGAACTCTCCGCTAAACCTTTTCAGGTGCATTATTTTCATAAAAAAACCATTATTTTTCGTTGCATGTATCTGTACATTTTATTGAAATTACCTTCATATTTATTTTTTCACCCAGTTTCTGGTATCTCATGAAGTTTATGTGAAAAGGGTTTAATGGTATTTTTGAACAAATTGAAGATATTTGTTTGTGGTTATCATTATATTGTTTCAGTACTGTTGAGTATTCTATCTGAGCCAAGATTTGAAGTTTATGGTTTCAGGATTCTAATTATTTTAAGTTAGTGAGTTTTAAATTAAACTTTGTACATATTCAATGGATTTTTCGGACAAATGCAAACTACTCAGTTCCGCCAAACTCATAGCTGACATTCCAGCTCCACCCCTATGCTATTGTAAGTTCTAAGTTCTAACATTACCTATTGGTGGTATTTTTTGTCAATTTTATGGAATTTATAGTTGATACTTTCTCACCCAAATTTGGTAATACTTGCATTTGATATGAAATAGGGTTCAAGGGTGTTTTTGAACAAACCCATGGCGGTGGGAAGTAGTAGGTGCCTGGCGGAATAGTCGAGATGCCAGGAAGCTGACTCCGACACCATTAAACAAAAACAAAAAAATAGTCATCGAAAGAAAGTAGTCCTTTTATTGGTATTTGTTTGTCCATTTTGTGGAAATTATCTCATATATATTTTTCATCTAATTTTTGAATTACAATGATTCCTCTGAGTTTGTATTGTTTTAAGGATACAAAGGATTCATATGTTCGATCCTAACTAGTTCGGGCATTGGGATTGAGCAGTAGGTGATTGATTGATTTGTTGTGATGGAAAGTGATATTTTCAAGTGATCAGGTTACCCAAATTCAAGTACAACAAGAACAACAACCCAATAAAATTCCACTAGTGGGGTCTGGGGAGGGTAGTGTGTATGCAGATCTTACCCCTACCCTAAGAGAGTAGAGAGGTTTCCGAAAGACTCCCGGCTCAAGAAAACGAAAAGAGACAATATATCAGTACCATCAACAAAAACTATAGAAATAATAACAGTACCACAATAACCAGAAAATAGATGAAAAGCAAAAGCAATAATCAGTAAAGAGACCTGGCACTATGAAAAACATAACAGTATTGTGAACACAACATTAACCACTAGTAATCTAAGACAAAAGTCCTATCAGACTAGCCTCATATTGGTGCGAAGTAGAAATAGACTCAACTAGCTCCTAACCTACAACCCTAATGCTCTACCTCCAAAGCTTCCTATCAAGGGCCATGTCTTCGAAAATCTGAAGCCACGCCATGTCCTGCCTGATCACCTGTCCCCAATACTTCTTAGGGTGCCCTCTACCTTTTCTCGTGCCTTCCAAAGCCAGCAACTCAAACCTCTTTACCGAGGCATTTGGGCTTCTCCTCTATACGTGCCCGAACCATCTGAGCGGCTGAGCCTCGCTTTCCGCATCTTGTTATCAATGGGAGTCACACTCACCTTCTCCCGAATATCCTCATTCCTAATCTTATTCATCCTAGTGTGCCTGCACATCCACCTCAACTTCATCATTTCTGTTACTTTCATCTTCTGGATATGTGAGTTCTTAACTGGCCAACACTCAGCCCCATACTACATGGCCGGTCTAACCCCCGCTCTATAAAACTTAACTTTGAGTATCGGTGGCACTTTCTTGTCACGCAAGACTCCAGTTGCTAACCTCCACTTTATCCACCCCACCCCTGTACGGTGTGTGACATCCTCGTCGATCTCCCCATCCCCGGATAAATGACCCGTTACCCAAATTCAAGTATAGGAGGTAAATTTTGTGATGTTTTATTATATAGTTTTTCTTACTTTTAGTGTTTTTTCTGATGCAGTTGATTTAGCATACTTTTTATCATAAGCAATGAAGTAACTCATTCAAATGTTCCGTCGTTAAATTGGTAAAAACAACTTGTAATAAAAGAACATCCAGACGATGTCAAGTTAAAGCAAGCGAATCATTGAGAAAAAGCAACAGCTAGAGCACAAAGAGCAACAAAAAACTAGCAAAACAAAAGCCTATGTCATATAGAAGACTCTCTTAAGTATTCCGCGAAGTCGGCTAAAGTATGACAGTGGTATTCCTTGTTACAACAACCAAAAAGTTTCTTTTTTTCCGGAGGGACATTAAAATAAAGCTGCTATAACATCAATATGCGGTGGAAGAAGTGTTGATGATGGATTGATGGCTGCATTCACCTTATGTCTTGTATAAAACTTTTTTCATCTGTTCCTCTGTTATCTATTTCCCTTCAAAGACACATTAGTTCAGCCTATAGAAGCTGAAATCTTGAAATCACCTTTATTATGGTCGAAGGGTAACTATGCTGCAATTTATAGTTGTTCTTTGTGTAGACTATCTGAGCACTTTTTAAGTTTTGTTTTCCTTTTTCTATTAACACAGAATGATGAAAGTAGAAGCTTTGGAGATTTTGTTGTAGATTGGGATTCACCACAATCTCAAGATGTGGTTCTACGCAGGAGATGCGAATCAGGGGAGGAAGTTGCTGTTTCTGCTTTATTGGGTGCTGAGAGCTCTAATGAAAATGTGAAATTTCCCAGGGAAGCTTTCATGAAAGTAGGTGTAAAGAAGCCTGGCTTGAGTTCCGTGCTAGAGTTTGATTGTGTAGCAACTGCCCAAGCTGGTGATGGTTGTGACTTTGAAATTCAAAATGTGAGCTACATTCCATCATCAGCCCTGGATTCTTCAGCCTTCAAAGGTCCCTCGTTCAGGTACTTTTGTCCTCTTAAGCAATGTTGTATAATTTTTTCTTTGGGGAATTGGGAGCTCAGCATTGGACTCATAAGTTTACTGCAGTTGGTTATTCTGATTTTATTTTCCAAATCTGGGAGAACAGTTTGGTGTTTCTTCTAGCCCGTATGCATGTCAAGATGTGCCTTTTCCATACGTTCTTTATTGCTTCTTATGAAACTCCTTAAGTTTTCTCCTAGACATGCGTGTCGAATTTGTTGATCCCTTCTCACCTCGCCAAGGTGGTAAAGATATTCAATTTTTGGTCTGTTTAACACTTCCTAAGCTATAATTGAAAGTTTTGGTCTTGGAAAATTTGGTATTGTACATGGATTGTGTGGATACCACTAAAGTTGAGGCTTTATCTTTTTCTTCTCGACTGATTTCTCGAATGGTATTCACTTCCCATTTACCTCTCCTTGAAACTGAGTAATTGATGCGAATAAGATTCAAAATCCTCAAATGTTCCTGATTTTTTTTTTTTGAATCCTAATATTCTACCGGAACCAGGCTGAAATGACGGTCATAAATAATTTTAGTGACCTCCAACTGTTTAGGATTGACGCCTAGTTGACTGATTAATTTAACAGATGATAATGAAGATTGTGATATTCAGATAGGTGCATCGTTGCTAGTTTGGAAAAAGTGACTAAGTTCCTGCAGTAATGGCACAAAAAGGAAAAAAAAATAAAAATAAAACTATTTGCTAGACCAGCTGACAATTGAGATTCCAAAATGCCGAAATTCTGTAGCAAAACTGAAAGAACAGTAAAAATCTCAAATATCTCATCTCAATAAGACAAAAAGCTAAGCATTAGTTTTTTGCTTTGCTTAGTTTGTATATGCTGTTTCTGCCTTTTCTTTTAGATATCTGTCATGTTTTGATAAATTTCTTTCGTCCTACTTGGCCAAATGTAGATTCTACTACATTGGTGACTAAGGTGTCAACTATGACACAATTGAAATGTACCTTTGTCTTTCACAAGATTGCTTTTCAAGGAGAAATAATCAGGAGAATGCTGCATGCTAGCATCGTAGGTTGCAGTGTTGTTGAAAGACAAACAACAACAACAACAAATTCAGTGAAATTACACACGTGGACGTGGGGTCTGGAGAGGGTATTGGGTATACAGACCTTACCCCTACCTTCGGAAAGGTAAAAAAATTATTTCCGATACACCCTCAGCTCAAGAACAGTGAAAAGAACACAATAAACAAATAATAACAATGGCAATGAAAACTCTCTTGTTGAAAGAAATTCTTGAAATTATCCTTGGAAGTACTAGTTCTGCGTTTTCAAAATTCTAATGCTGGCTTTTAATTTGAGCGCTAGAAGGTTTGTGTTTTTATGCTGGCACGTCATGATGGTCAGCCATCTGAGCATTTCATTTAAACACTTAAAAACATCTTCAAGGTATCATTAGAACTATTCGTTTGAGTTTTTGAATTCTTATGTCTGCTTCTCGAGATGCTTTTGATGTTGTGTGTCCCTTTTGTTTCTCCAACAGAACAATTCGTCTTGGCTTATTTTGTGACAATCTCAAGTGTCGCTGGTTGCGTCTATTTCAAGAATGTTCTATTCAGTTTCTTGCATCATATTTCTGTTCAAATATGTATGAACATTAACGAGTTCCTTTATTGTATCCCCTTTTCAGTTTTTTCAGTTCATTAGATCAGAAACTTCAAGATGAGCTCTACAAATATCTAGAAGCAAGAGGAGTTAGTAAAAGTTTCGCGGATTCACTCTTACTCCACCTACACAAAAAAGAGCAAGGTCAATACGTCGAGTGGCTGCACAAATTGCAAGCTGTTGTAACACCAAGTGATGACGCGGACAACACTGCACGCGAGATATAGATATTTGAATTAATTCAATACATACCATTAAGTCACTGATTGCTGGAGGAGAAAACTCTATTGATTAACTTGCAGTTTTTTAGCTGGTTTCTGTAAACCCCTTCTTGTTTTACTGAAATAGAGATCTAATTTAAATGGCCAAATACAACTGCATAATGGAATAATTATAAAAGGTTGAAGAACTGTAAGTTGAGTGGTACGTACATTTTATTTTATTTTGTTAAAAGAGGAAGGGGCTTTAGCACCATAAGTCACTGTATTAAAAGGGCCGCTTTTACGACTTAAACTCGTGACTTAGCTAGTTTGGCCCATTGGATCTTCCATCACTTTCTCTTTGTATTTGAATAAAAGTTAAAGAGAAAACTAACCTTCTATAGCCCCTCAAAATTTTAATAGCCCATGTTGACTCAATTTCAAAAAATGGTCATTCGGCCCAAACATATTGCATATACTAGCCGAACAGAATGAGTATGACAACACAAGTGCTTGTAGCTTAGTGGGTAGAGCACCTATTTCCTAAGCAAACGGTTGTAGTTTCGACCCTTACCTAGCGCAATGGAGAAATTTCTTTTTTGCAATGTATAAATATTGTATCCTAAGTTCGATAGTGTACATTGAGCCTATCTCAACTGCGCTTGTGTATCTAAAGTGTATATATTTGTGTATCCCAAATATAACTTGTATCGTGAATGTATAATCTGTCTAAAAATGTATAAAAATTGTGTATAATATGTATTTTCTAATATTTTGGAGTGTATCATGTATTTTTGTATAGTGACAGCCGTTTTGTATATATTTTGTATAGTAACATCTATTTTGTATATTTTTTGTATATTGACTAATCTATTTTTTGTATAGTTACATCTATTTTGTATATATTTTGTATAGTTACATCTATTTTATATATTTGCTGTATAGTGACAATCTATTTTGTATAATACCAATTTATATTGTAGATATTTCAACTTTTTGTATACCTAGAGGAGTTTCTCTTTCAAACGAACCATTTGAAACATTTAAGAGTCTTTCAGATTATCTCTAGAATTTCTATTGGGGGAAGTCAAAGGACCTACCTACGCTCGTTGAGACCTAATTCGATCTTCATAGAGTTCTCGAGATATTTTCTTACGAATTTTTGTTATAGCATCTATAACCGCTTCCGGTTTAGGTGGGCAACCTGGCAAATATACATCTACAGGAATTAGCTTATCGACTCCCCGAACAGTATGTTCCACCTTTTGATTTTGTAATAATGTTGAAGAACAAACAGGAAGATCGGAGCAACGACATAAGTAGTTGAGTCACCCCAACACCCATATTTGGTGAAACCCAAAGGATTTCCCTAGCAAAGAAAGTTGAGAGTTAGCCCAGAAAAAAAATGAGGCAATAACAGAAAGCTTGAGATTTTTATATAAAGAGTGGTTGCCCCTCTCTCTTTAGCCAATGATTTTCCTTTTCCACTTTTGAAACAAAATCAACCCTTGAATTCTTGAAAATACGCACTACTGTACACAACTATTTCTTCAGCATCAATCAACAATAGCCTATCTCTCTTTCTGTCTCCGTGATTTTATTTCCTTTTTTTTGTACATAACAATTAAGGCATTGATGATATTTTATCTGGATTCTAGGCTAACTGGATGGTATCCAACTCGTATCTTGGCCTGCCAAATCACTGGATGGGTAGCGATTCAAAGGTTTTTCTTTGGATGCAATCGGTGATTTTATAGCCATAGCGTGGTCGCCTCTCTTTTCCACGATCTGTCTTTACAGATCTGAGCCTCAGTACTTTTGGCTAGCCATTAGAATTATTTTTGGGCTATAAAATATATGTTGCAGTTTTTGGGCTACCGGGTGAAATACGTTTGGGCTGATGGGCTACAAATGAAGTCTGCTCAAAGTTAAATCACTTTTTTGTGTTTAATGGTCAAAAGGTATTCATAAAATTTGATACACGTCGTATGATTTGACAATGTCATTTATTTCACGTACTTTCGAACGTGATTTTTTCTTTTTTTTTACGTGTGGGAATCGGTTCTTCAATTTTATCTTTATATTTGTCTATGCTTTATAGATTGAACCAAGAGAAATGTCATTTGTCCTTTTTTCCGGGAATTTTTATATTTCTATTTCATAGAAAAAACTTTATTATCCTCAATGTTTAAGATTTAATTTAATTATGTTTATGTATTATTATTGAACATAAAGAGAATCATGTAACTAAAATTATATTTCTGAGAAATTCTTTAGTTCTTATTTGTCTTCAGAGGAACCCTTTTTTTGGTCCTTCCAAAAATGTGCCTACGTACCTTACAATTATATAATCCCAAATGGTGGCGTACCGACTATTAGCCAAAAGACATGAGCTGCAGTTGCAAATTTCAGTTACATTATATATGAGTTTCGGCAAAATATCTCTCTCAATTCTATCAATAATATTGCAAAAAAGAAGAAAACTAAATCAAATAAAGACCATACGTCAAACAAATGGTACATGAAGTGAGAATCAAATTTAGAAAAAAATTTGACTTCCCCGTGAAACTGCAATGTTTGTGTCTGACAACTTTCCATATGACCTCATCATGCTGCATCTTTCTCACTCGTTAACCTAGTTTGTGCGCCTCTTTACAATAAAGTAATTGGTTGAGCGTAATGATCTCTAAAAATAAATTAGGTAATTCGTATCTTTAAAATGGGTTTCGAAAAGAATAATGAATATCATACGTGTCTAATTTCTTTAAGCGATCAAGTAATTAGTGTTGAAATTTTAGTCGTTTTTGATTTATGAAAACATAAAACAAAGCATCTATAATCAAAATATAAATAATGGATTCAGAAACTGTAAATGTGGCAATTCCTACTAGGGTGGTGGGTCAGAGCGGATTCCCTTGCTTTAGGGCAGGAATAGCTAGGGGGCCTGTCTTTAAGCACCTGGCTTCCACGTAGCTACAACAGCAGAGGATAGTCTCTAAAAGGTACAACCGTCTCTTCTTATTATTCTCCAAAAAACATACCAAGGTTTTGGCAATCACTCTACTGACAGAGAACCTAAGAGCTACCAGTAAGCCTTTAGGCAGGCAGCGAAAATGGAAAATGTCGTCTTCCTTTATAATGACTTCTTCATTTCCTCTTCACAATACTAAATTTTTTACCACGCGATAGGTCAGCGAAGCCTGAGCGGGCGCTGAGAAGGAAAGGCCAAACACATGAGCCTTCCCTTTCCTTGATGTTACACAGGATGCGCAATGGGGGGTAGTACGAGGTGACTGATAGCATTACATTACAAGAATCGAAAGAGATGTTAAAAAGAATGACCATGGAGACTTGGGGATCTAGAGCGGGTCTTTCTTGTATATCCCTCGTGTCGAGAGCAACTTCCTCGAATATCAACGCAGGGAGCCGCGAGGAGAGGACTTCCAGGGCTCGATCTACGGCTGCGTCCCGTGGTTTGGTAGAATAGACACTTCCAAGGATAGTCTACACATACAAACCCAATCTCGGTTTCATAGGGTTATGGTGGCACTATGTTTCTCGAGGTGCATTTAGTTGTCTTACATGAGACGAGAGCTATTCCCAACTACATGGCATGACACATTTCGCTCATCCATTCCGCCCGTCCAGACGCGGCTCTAAGCCTGATAGTGGTCTTAGTGTAAGGAAGCAAGCAACCTAAATATGGCACATGTCGCAGGGCCCCACTCGGATGACTGGTTTTGAGGCAGGCGTCTTCTAGGCTTTCACCCTCTGTCAGTCCATTGTATCAAGAGTATTGAGATTAATTGGGATCTTCTTGGAAATGGGAAGATCTAGGATAGGTGGCCAACCTCCTGGAGAGAGCGATGTGCATAGACCAGGTGAGTAGGGATGCAGCTCCGCGGACAATTTATCTATAAAATATCTACAAATTGGGTACATTGAATTTTAATAACCCAATTCCCATTTAATTGTAGTTTAATTGGGATTTTCAACATAATTGCATTTTTTGCAGAATATTTGTAAAATATTCGTTTTTTATTTGTGAAAATAGAAAACAAAGCATCTACAATTAGAAACAAATAATATACGATTTATCTATAAAATATCTACAAACTGGGTACATTGAATCTTTAAATCCCAATTCTCATTCAATTGTAGCATAAGCATAATTGCATTTTTTCACAAGATTTTTAGAAGTTTTAACCGTTTTTTATTTGTGAAAACAGAAAATAAAGCATCTACAATCAGAATACAAATAATCTATGATTTATCTACAGTTAATCTACAATTTCTTTTTCTTCTTTCTTCTTCTGGAAAATCCTTCTTCTTTCAATATGAAATTCAGTCAAAATCAAGTCTAATCTTCACAAAAACCCCTCAAAATTGAGATATAAACTTCAAATCATATTCCCGATTATTTTCAACAACACTCAATCCAAACGAATAATGATTTTTGAAAATTCAAATTTGAATCCAAAGCTTTCAAGCTTTTTGATGGCTGTTAATGGTGGAATTTGCTGTTTTCTTTTCATTTGCTTTGTATTACTGAAATTTGCGATTGAGAAATAGAGAGAAGTGTAAAGAGAATGTCAACGAACTGAGCTTTTTGCAGAACTGATTTCTACAACTTGATTCGAATTTGTTGACGATTTTGTCTTTTTTATTTATTTGTGGCTTAAGGAAAAATATCGAAGAATAGAGTTATTGCATAAAGAGTCTATGTAATTTGATTTTAAATTGAGGATATAGGATTTGCGTTTTAAATTTGATTCAAAAGTCGCTAAATCAATTAGAATATTCTGTTCCTGATTTGTAGCACGCCTAATAGGAAGGAATCGACTTCTAATAATTAGTATTTAATGAATGGTATAACAATTGTAGAAAAACTGTGAACATGGCGGGTAAATATAAAACTATACATTTTTTGATAGTAAAGTTTCATATATGGTACATGAAGTAAAAAGTCTCTTTTTTCCGTCGTCAACGAGTTTACTCCAAAAACTTTATAATAAGAAAATCGAATTAGAAAAGTGCATAGAATTGTATTTAATCATGATAAAGTCTCATTGTTACATAAGAAAAATGATGAAGATTTCTTTTTCGATTCGTCCTTGGCTTCATTCAAGAATTGTTTTTTATCCAATTAGCGTGAATCAATAGGAAAGACAAATCCCTTATGATAAAAATATCATTTGAAATTATCAAGAATTATGGCGGGATGAATATAATCTCTTCACCTTTAACAAAAGATTTGTAATCCGAGCTTTAGAACAAACTTCTTTTTTGATAGAGAGTGCCTTCCTTTTGGCCTTATGTTGATGCATATTCGAATTAATCGAGACTTCAAAATGGATACCGAAAAGTGGAACTGGTAAACGAATAAAAGGAATTTTTATAAAGACTTTTTGATGGTTTAAAGATTTCCAAAGAAGAATCAGAAAAGTTTCCGTGATATTTACTTTTAACAGTAAAATGTATATTGAAAATGAAATGTCTTTTCTTATGGACATCATGTGGTCAATTCCATTAAATTTCCACGAAAAGATATGTTACTTTCATAGTCAACGCTGCAATCAATCTAAGGTATAAAATTACCACATATTTTTCAGATTGACCAATAGTCAAGAAAATTTTGACGTGGAAATAAGAACGATGTTTCTCATTCCAATTTCTATGATATCGTTTTCCTCTCTTTTTTCTTTTGCTTGGTTAGGAAGGAAAGAAAATGGGCATTGAAAGACATTTTTTTTGTATTTTTTCCCTTTTACAGATTTCATATGGAAATTACACAGGAAATTCTAATAGAAAAAATTTTATCATTTCATTTTCTCTTGCTATTCCTTCCTTTTCTGTTTTTTGTTTTCTACTCGGCGTCCCGTACTTGCATTGAGCCCAAACAAATTTTAATCCGTGCTGAAAAGTTTTATAATAATTGCTTTCTACCATAAGCAACTTCATTTCTTGAGTTCGACCGACGAAATATCTATTAAGAATTAAAGTGTACTTACTATCCTAACATAATCTTTGGTGGTGATGTTCCTTTACTTAATTGTCAAACATGACATAAGCTTCATATACTCTCATTTAATTGTGTTCTATCAATTGTGTCCATTTGGTAAAAAAGTTTTGCCATACCACCATTAATATTGAGCTTCCTCCCTCCCCTCCTTTCAGGGGCGGATCTAGGGTGTAGTTACTGGGTTCCCGGGAACCCAATAACTTTTGCGTAAACTCTGTATTTTTGTTAAAAAAATTATGAAATATTTATAAATATCTATTTAGGAACCCAGTTATTATTGTATATTAATTTAAAATTGTAATAGGAACCCATAAACTTAAAATCCTGAATCCGCATCTGCTTCCTTTTACATGATAGTAGAGAAAGAGGGGAAGATCAAATGAATCAACACAATTACGATTAATTATCGATCCTCTTCTTACAATCAAGTGGTTTCAGGAATGAAAAAAAACGATCTACTTTCATTTGATATTTTGACCTAAGTTCCTTCAAACTCATCACAAGTAGTAAAAAACAGATATTTTTCTGAATTTAATGGATAACAACTCGCCCTTTTTAATTAAATACTAAACTTATATCTGCATAAAAGGTTGTCACTAGCGTGCGTCTAATCTACATATCATGAGTTATAAAGTGAAACTTTACCATTTAATTAATGAAAAAAGATAACAAAATAAAAAGGCAGGCACAATAACAAATAAAAGGAGACACCAGCTCTCAGTTTTGACAAATTCATTACTCTATTCGGTCCAATTTAAGTAATTTTTTTTTTGTTATTTTCACACATATTAAAGAATTCATCTTTTAACATTAATTAATAATATAATTGGCCATATTAATCCTAATTTCTTCACTGAAGTATAACAAAAATACTCCTAGGTTTTTTACTTTAACGGCAACTTTGAAAAAAAAAATCAAATATTATGGACCACAAGAAAATACCAAAAAATTATTAAAAGTAAATCGGAGGGAGTAATTGAATATCCTATATTGATTATTGGATTTGAATATTGGAGTACTAGAAATTGGCTCCTAAGGACCAGCAGCCTTTAGGATGAATTCAATTCTGGCGGTAACCATTTTTTTGATAGCAAATAACAACTGCACACAATTTCTGAACAATAATAAAATTTGACTAAAAGTCCCATTATAAATAAATAATACTACTAGTTCGGATCGCTGAAAAAAAAAAGGTTTCTTTTCCAATTTTAAGCATGAATCATACCATAACGGTCGTACTTGTCTTGGACTTAGACGTGCCGTTGAGATGTGGGAGGCTCGTATGAACCGACATTAATTGCTCGTTTGGACTTTGCCATGTCCTTACCATCTGCTTGGACCATTGTTCCCCATCGTTTTATAATATATTATATTGTGATGTATCGTATTGTATCAATCATTTTATGGTTATAATGTTTGAATAGATTGTATTATTTGTCATTATTAAATAATATTTTTATTGTTTGGTTTGACCGTATCGTACTGTACTGTAACTAATAAGGTTACTAAAATATCTTCAATTATTTAAATATTGAATTTATAAAAAATTATGTATAAAATAAATTTTAAAATATAAAACAGAAGAAGACAAAACACCTTAAGAAAGTAGAATAGAAGAAGGCAAAACAAAGGAGCACAACTAATTAGAATTGAGTTAAAAGCAAATTAGGAGAAAAAATAAAATAGAACGCGACAAAACACCTTTAATGTTGGCGGCAGAAGTACTGGAAAAAAAAAATAGGTTAGAAGTTGGAGATTTGGAGTTAAAATAGAAAAAAAGTAAAGGGTAAAAGAAAATTGCGGAGTAATAAGTTAGGGCATAATTGGAAAGAAAAATAGGAAACGATCTCACCACACCAAATCGATTGTTTCAAAAAATGAGACTTTTCATTGTTCCAGAACAATGGATATTACAATACAATACAATCAATTTCAATGAAACATTCGAAACAAACATTATTTTGGGATAACAATACAATACGATACAATAAAGAATAACTATCCAAACAAGCTGTTAGCTAGGGTATCTTGCTCATTTGGACTTGACCGTGTCATTTTGGCTCATGCGATATCGATATTATCTTGCTCGTTTTAGACTTGGCATATCTTTTGGGTCAATCAGGCTCGACATCAATTGTTAATCGAACCTTTTTTCTTTAACACAACAAAATAAGAAAGAAAAAGTACGTGAGTCGGGGTATCCTTTGAAGTCAACATTTTCAATCAACTTAAATTGGAAGTTAGAAAAGAAGGACATTTTTAATTTCATTTTCCTTTTAGCCATACTAAAGTAGAACTGCGATTTACATGAAAAAAACCTGAGAAATTAAATAAATAGGGAATGGTTTATTACTTTATTTAAAAGTTAATAATACTTTAAAGAAATACAATTAACCTATTATCTTCTCCATAAAAAGGTATTATGGAAACTTTCCAAAAAAGTATCATTTGATCAATTACCTTTTGATAACACACCAAAAGTATCGGATCCTAAAATGTCAATATTTCTTTACAGTTTTTCTATTTTAATTAGACATAGTGCTCTTCATGCTCATTACCCCTACTTTTTTATTTTAAAATAATTTGATTTAAATACACTAATAGCTGATTTTTTTTATATTATCATACCACTCAAATGATATTTATATATAATCTTTATAAAATTATAATTTTTATCTTGAAACTAAGTTAGGTGTAGCTCCTAAACCAACTCGGGTTGTGGTTGAGTGGTAACTAGGGGTGGACATAGTTTAGGCAAATTCGAAATCCAAACCGAAATCCGAATTTCCTAAATTTTTTGTTTGGATTTTCGAACACGGATTAGATTTTGGATTTAATTTTAATTTTTTTTTGGATTTCAGATTGGATATTGGATGTTGGATATCCGAAAATCCGAGATTCTTGTACGTTATATTTAGTCTATTATTCATATGTCAATAGCAATAAGTTTAATACCCTACACATTAAATATTATCTCATATACTCAATATTAATTACTAACTTACTATGTGAATACTTTCTATTTGGACATGGTTTTATTATTTCCACTTCTTATTTGTCGTATTGATGTCTTTATTGTATTTTTTATTTTTTTATAAATCAAAATTTCATTACTTTAATACTTCATGGATGATTGCGGTAAGAATAAGAAACATCTAAACTATTATAAGCTCAAAATCGAAAATTCAAGATGGCCAAACCGATTAATCTGAAACCAAACTTAAAAAATTCGGTCCAATCCAAATTTATTTAGATAGGGTTTGGATTGTATTTCGTCAATCTGAAAACTGAAAATTTAAAATGAAATTTCATATGAAATTTCATATGAAATCTGAACTACACGAACGCCCACCCCTAGTGGTAGCCAGAGGTTTCAGACTTGAGCCATGGATATGAGCCTTTATTACGGGGCGCATTACCCATCAATTTGGGACTTTCCGACGAAGATTCAGATTTAATCGAGTCTCAATGCAGTTATCAGACACCGAAAAACCAAAAAACAGGTGTAGCTCCTAAACTTTAGCATGTAATTTAGTCCATCTATTAAATTTTTGAAGCAAAATAAATCATGTACCATTGAAAAACTTATATTAGGTCCACTCAATTTTCAATTAAATTCAATTAAATACTTATGTTGAACTTAAAACACTTAATAAGTAAATATAAATTTCTATATTACACGTTATTTAGTGATCGAATAAAAGTATAATTATCAACAATCACAAATTAAACTATATTGATCATAATATATATATATATATATATATATATATATATATATATATATATATATATATATATATATATATATATATATATATATATATAGCTTAACTAGTAAAGTTATTATCATGTGACAAAAAGTCACTGGTTCAAGCAGTAGAAACAGGTTATTGCAAAAATGTAGGGTAATGTTGCGTACAATAGACCCTTGTGGTCAGACCTTTCTCTATTGGGAAAAATTGGATTTCTACCAAGAGTGATGTGGCATGACATGTGGATTGGTCAAAAGGTCAACAAAATAATATGTAATCGAAAAGAGGAGTTCAAAAAGGACACGAGGAATAGTTTAGATACGTATCACGTATCTAAATAAGTCATTTAAGACTGTGGACTCTTGAGTATTCAAAAAAGATACGAAGCTAATGGATAGGAGACACGGGAAAAGGGAAAAGTAAGTAGATACGAGTTCCGTATCAATTCAAGACATTCAAGGGCACCAGATCAAAAAAGATTTAAGGCATGGATTTGAAGACAAGAAGAAGTCCAAATTCAAACATTAAATATCTCATACGTTCAATAATTGGTATTTAATAGGAATGATTGTGTAACGACCCATTCAATATCATTTATTACTCATAATTATGTCATTAAAGCCTAGGTTTCATTCTTTGTGACGACCCAAAGGGTCATCACTTATTTAATTAATCATTTCGAGCTTCGAGGCCTTGAAAACCTCATTCTATGTTGCCTCGATTTACGTGCACGATCCGAGCATGTAGCCGGAAAGATTTTGTGATAGAAAATATGAATTCTATGAGAAATTTGGATAAAAATGATATTAATATTGATATGGTTGACTTCGGTCAACATTTTTGGTAAACGGATCCGGACTCGAGATTGGATGGTCCCGAGAGGTCCGTAGAAAAATATGGGACTTGGACATGCGTCCGGAGTCGAATTCTGAGGCCTAGAGCCCAAGTTATGAATTTTTATGTGAAATTGTTTTTGATGTAATTATTAAAGGAAATAAATTAATTGACCTTGGTATCGGGCTCGTATTTTGGTTCCGACGCTCGGTACAAGTCTTAAATATTATATATGTGATTTCTGTAAAGTTTGGTGACATTCGGATGTCGTTTGAGATGTTTTGGACCTTGAGTTCCAAGTTAAGAAGTTTTGAAAATCAAAAGTATGAAAATCATGAGTTTGAGGCTTGATTTGATTAAAACGAAGTGATATTGGCGATGTGATCGCACGAACAAGTCCATAATGTGTTTTTGAGGTTATGTACATGTTTGGTTTGGAGCCCGGGGGCTCGGGTAAAGATTTGATAGGCCGTTGGATGAAATTTTGAAATGTTGCATTGCTGGATTTTCACCCAGTTGTTAGCTTCGCAATTGCGAAGTATTTCTCGCAATTGCGAAGGGGGCAGTACAAGGCAAGGCTCGCAAATGCGAACCTTGATCGCAAATGCGAAGCTCGGCCTTGTTCGCAAATGCGAACAATTGTTCGCATTTGCGAAGGTCCCCGGTGCCCGCCTATGTTCGCAAATGCGAACAAATGTTCGCAAATGCGAACATTCCCCATATCTGCCTTGGTTCGCAAATGCGAACCATTGTTCGCAAATGCGAACAATGCCTTATTCGAGCCTGTGTTCGCAAATGCGAACCTTGGTTCGCAAATGCGAACACCCCTTTGTCTGCCAGTGGTTCGCAAATGCGAACAAATGTTCGCAAATGCGAACTTCCGACCCTTAGCTTATTTTTCAAACTTCCGAAATTGGTCGGGGTTCGCAATTGCGAACCCATGTTCACAAATGCGAACACGGAGACCTGTAAATCACGATTTTCAGTCATTTCTTCAATTTTTACAAAACAAAAACACCCATTTGTGATTCTTCACGGATTTCTTCTTCATCAAAACGATTGTAAGTCACTTTTTACTTAATTCTTTCAATTCTTAACATCATTAAACATGTTTTTCATAAGAAATCAATGATTTTCATGGTAGAATTCTTGTTTTTGTTAGAAAATAGGTTTTTTCATAAATTGGGGAATTGGACCTCGAATTGAGGTCCGATTTTGAAACAAATCATATACATGAACTCGTGGGGGGATGGGTAACCGGATTTTGGTCCTAACCCCGAGTTCCGACCATGTGGGCCCGGGGTTGAAATTCACTATTTCGGGCGGAATGTTGTAAAAGTTGTATTTGGTCTTAAGAATTAGTTTGTTGAGTAGTATTGATGATATTAAATCAATTGTGTATAGATACGGTTGGATTGGAGCCAAATTGAAAGAAAAGACATTTCCACGGATTGAATTGTTCATAAGCATTCGAGGTAAGTGTTTGTTCTATCCTAGCTTGAGGGAATAGGATTATGTGTTATGTGTTATGTGATCGAGTGCGGTGTATGGGGTGTGGTGACGAGCATCCATACACTGGCGTCTAGTATGACCGTGAGTCGTTGGAAAAATGATTATTTTGAGATATATTACAGATGAATTGTTATTGTCCTCCTTTGTCGGGACTTGTTGTGAAGATGATTATTGATTGCCCTTGTTGGGACAGTTTATGAATTACTGCTTCTTTCTTTGCCCTTAACTGTGATTGTTATTTGGGTGAGGAAGAGTGATAATGCACGAAGGGTGATGCCGTGCCATGTTTATTTATTTATGCACGAAGGATCATGCCGTGCCCTGTTATTGAACCATGTACGAAGGATCATGCCGTACTATGGATGTGAGGATGAGAGTAAAAGCACGAAGGGTGATGCCGTGTACTTTATTTGACTATTTGGTGAGGATGAGAGTAAAAGCACGAAGGGCGATGCCGTGTACTTTATTTGATTATTTGGTGAGGATGAGAGTAAAAGCACGAAGGGTGATGCCGTGCAACTACTTGCTATTCCTTGACTTGATATTACTTGTGTTTACATTATACTTTATTTTTCCTTGTGAATTTATTAACTGTTGTTAATTGTTGAATTCTTGGAGATATTCCTTATTGTGTTATTACCTGGTTATTTCTTGTTACTCTATGGTATATATATATATATATATATATTGAATTGCACAGGTTTATGTGGGTGTCTGGTCCTAGGCTTGTCACTACTTCGCCGGGATAGGCCAGGCACTTACCAACACATGGGGTCGGTTGTGCTGATGCTACACTTCTGTGCGTTTTTGCACAGGTCCAGGTTACGATCAGGAGCAACAGCAGCAGTAAATAGATTGCGTGGGAGTTGATCATATTTGAGACCGAGGTAGCTTGCAGACGTCCGCAGGCCCGGCGTCTCTCTCTTTATTTATGTTATTAGCTGTAGTCTCTTTGTTCCGAGACAAACAAAATTATGTTATATTTCCTTCAGACTTTTATGTGTAGTATTCCGTAGTAGTTTGTGAGTTGGTGACTCCACGTCTTGGGTAGAGGATTTCGGTATGATTTTCACTTTGTAATTAGTTATTTCCATTTCGATAAAGTATTCCGCATTTATTTAATTAAAATTGTGTTAAAAACGGGATAGTATGAATACAGTGGCTTGCCTAGCTACCACGAGTAGGCGCCATCACGATCCCGATATTGGGGGAAAATCCGGGTCGTGACAAGTTGGTATCCGAGCTCTAGGTTACATAGGTCTCACCACTCACGAACAAGCTTAGTAGAGTTTGAGAGGTAGGTACGGAGACGTCCGTACTTGTCCTCCAGAGTCCATTGAGTTAGGAAAGAGTCTCTCATTTGTTCTTTCTTGTCGTGCGACTTGTTCCTCAATTATCGATTGGATTTCTATTCCGTCCTTTCGCGGATGGCGAGGACACGCGCTTCTTCGTCCGCCGACCAGCCAGCCCGAGCCCCGGGCGGCTCCCGAGGGGCGGGGGCCAAGGCCGTATCGAGAGGCCGTGGTAGGGGTAGAGCTCGGCCCCGGGCAGCCTACTCCGGAGGTGGAGCCTCATATTGAGATTGACGAGGAGGTTCCGGTTCCAGCGGCTCCAGTGGGCCCAGCTCGGGTCCCGGGAGAGGCTTTATTTACCCCGGATCTCCGGGATACCTTGGTCGGAATAGCGGGATTCAGTGGACAACATTGCCGAGTGGGTCTATTATCGGTTGCCCTGCCCACTTCTCGGCCGGAGGAGGGCCCGGACTCCTATTGCTCATACTCCGAGCCGTAGCTCCTCGACCCTCGAGCACCGGTAATCCGGCCCAGCGTGGCCACTCGGTCGGGTACCACGACTCATGCCGGTGATGGAGCGGCCATGACTTCGATTCGTTATGGAGGCTTGATCGGTTCTCCGAGCTATTTACCACTACATTCAGTGGAGCCGCATTTAGAGGATCCCCAGGACTTCTTATTCGGTTGCCGTGAGATTCTCAAGACTATGGGGATCGTGGAGACAAACGGAGTTGACTTCGGTACCTTCAGACTTGCAGGATCCGCCAAGACTCGGTGGAGAGATTATTGCTCGACTCGACCAGCGGGGTCCCCAACTTTATCACGGGACCGGCTTGCGGAACTATTTATGGAGAAGCTTCTCCTGCTACTCGGCGGGATGTACTTCGGAGGCGGTTTGAGCGCCTCCATCAGAAGGCACTATGACAGTTACACAGGATGAGACGAGATTTATTGACTTGGCTCGTCATGCAGTGGTGATACTTCCCACGAAGCGGGAGAGGGTCCGCATATTTATAGATGGGCTTAATCAGCCGATTAGACTCCAGATGGCTACGGGCGTGGGGAGTGACATATCATTTCAGGAGGCAGCCAATGCAGCGCGCAGAGTTGAGATGGCTCTTGCTAGGGGAGGCGGTTATTCTTCGGATAAGAGGCCTCGTCATTCGGGTAGGTTTGGTGCTTCTTCCTCTGGTAGCAGAGAATCCTTTGATAGAGGCCAGTCCTCCAGGCCTTTTCATTCCGCCCTTCAGGCTTCACAGGGTGGATCAGGTGATCATGGTTTTCGGGGGCATTATTCAGACCAGTCTCCTATTAATGCTCAGCCTCTTCAGAGTGTTCGTGGAGGCCATTCGGGTCGTCAGGGCCAGCAGCCCTATCAGTCCAAGAGTTGCTACGGTTGTGGTGACCCAGGTCATTTTATCAGGAATTGCCCTCTAGCAGCGGGCAACTCTCAGCACCGAGGTCCTCGTCCTATGATTCAGGCCCCAGCTGACCCTCAGCCTGCCCAGCCAGCCAGAGGCGGGGGTAGAGATTATAGAGGTGGAGGTCAAGACCGTAGAGGTGGAGATCGTCCAGCGAGAGGAGAGGTCAGCCGGTTGATGGTCGTCCTAGAGACGCAGCTCAGAGGGGAGGTGCAGATCCCCGATTCTATGCTTTACCAGCCAGGCCAGAGGCAGAGGCATCAGATGCCGTGATTAAAGGTACTATTCTTGTGTGTGGCAGAGGTGCTTCAGTATTATTTGACCCCGGATCTACATATTCCTATGTGTCTTCCTACTTTGCACCGTATTTGGCCGTGCCCAGCTATGCTCTGGATATTCCAGTTTATGTGGCTACGCCAGTGGGTGACTCTATTGTAGTCGATCGGGTGCATCGTTCGTGCGTAGTTATATTTGGGGGTCTTGAGACCTGTGTTGATCTGTTGCTCTTGGATATGGTAGATTTTGATGTCATATTGGGGATGGACTGGTTGTCCCCATACCATGCTATTCTTGATTGCCATGCTAAGACGGTGACCTTAGCCTTGCCCGAATCACCCCGACTAGAGTGGAAGGGTACCTCAAGCCATTCCGTTTGCACTGTTATTTCTTATGTTAAGGCTCGACGCATGGTCGAGAAGGGGTGTCTAGCTTATCTGGCCTATGTTCGTGATTCCAGCGCAGAGGTTCCTTCCATTGATTCGGTCCCTATTGCACGGGAGTTTCCTAAGGTTTTTCCTTCAGACCTGCCGGGCATGCCACCCGACAGGGATATTGATTTCTGTATTGATCTGGCACCGGGTACTCAGCCCATCTCTATTCCACCCTATCGTATGGCCCCGCCGGAGTTAAAGGAGTTGAAAGATCAGTTGCAGGACCTTCTTGAGAAGGGTTTTATCAGGCCCAGTGTTTCCCCCTGGGGAGCACCCGTATTATTTGTAAAGAAGAAGGATGGCTCGATGCGGATGTGTATTGATTACCGGCAGTTAAACAAGGTGACTATCAAAAATAAATATCCACTCCCGAGGATTGATGATTTGTTTGACCAGCTCCAGGGAGCGAGGGTATTCTCTAAGATAGACTTGAGGTCAGGCTACCATCAGCTGAAGATCAGGGCGGCTGACATTCCTAAGACGACCTTTCGCTCTAGATATGGGCATTATGAGTTCTTGGTCATGTCCTTCGGGTTGTCCAATGCCCCAGCAGCATTCATGGAGTTGATGAATCGGGTATTCAGGCCTTACTTAGATCTGTTCGTGATAGTCTATATAGATGACATCCTGGTGTACTCCCACAGCTAGGAAGAGCACGAGCAGCACCTCGGAGTGGTTCTTCAGACTCCGAAAGATAACCAGCTATATGCCAAATTTTCTAAATGTGAGTTCTGGCTGAGTTCGGTAGCATTTCCGGGTCACATTGTATCGGTGGAAGGTATTCAGGTAGACCCAAAGAAGATTGAGGCAGTCCAGAATTGGCCTCGACCAGCTTCAGTGACTGAGATCCAGAGTTTCTTGGGATTAGAAGGTTACTACCATCGATTTGTAGAGGGGTTTTCTTCTATTGCAGCCCCGATGACTAGGTTGACCCAGAAGGGTGTCCAGTTCCAGTGGTCAGAGGAGTGCGAGGCGAGCTTTCAGAAGCTCAAGACAGCCTTGACCACCGCACCAGTGTTGGTACTACCTACAGGTACAGGGCCTTATACAGTTTATTGTGACGCATCTCGTACAGGGCTTGGAGCGGTATTGATACAGGATGGTAAGGTTATCGCTTATGCTTCGAGGCAATTAAAGATACATGAGAAGAATTATCCAGTTCATGATCTTGAGTTAGCAGCGGTGGTTCATGCCTTAAAGATCTGGAGGCATTATCTATATGGTGTGACATGTGAGGTGTACACTGATCACAAAAGCCTACAATACTTGTTCAAGCAGAAGGAGTTGAATCTACGACAGCGGAGATGGTTAGAGTTGCTAAAAGACTATGATGTTACTATATTATATCACCCGGGTAAGGCCAATGTGGTGGCCGATGCTTTGAGTAGAAAGTATGCCAGCATGGGTAGTCTTGCATACATTCCGGTCAGTCAGAGACCATTAGCTCTAGATGTCCAGGCCTTAGCCAACCGGTTCGTGAGATTAGACATTTCTAAGCCTAGCAGGGTGTTAGCCTGCACGATCGCTCGTTCTTCTTTATTAGAGCGTATCCGTGAGAGGCAATTTGATGATCCTCATTTGTGTGAGTTGAGAGATACTGTACAGCGGGGAGGTGCCACACAGGTAAACCTAGATGATGATGGGGTATTGAAATTGCAGAGTCGAGTTTGTGTACCCAATGTCGAAGGGATTCGAGAGTTGATCTTAGCAGAGGCCCACAGTTCGCGGTATTCTATTCACCTAGGCGCCGCGAAGATGTACCAGGACTTACGGCAACACTATTGGTGGCGCGGAATGAAGAAAGATATCGTTGCGTATGTCGCTCGGTGTCTAAATTGTCAGCAGGTGAAATATGAGCACCAGAGACCTGGTGGTGTGTTCCAGAGGATTAAAATTCCCGAGTGGAAATGGGAGCGGATCACTATGGACTTCGTTACTGGACTTCCTTTGACTCGGAGGAAATTTGATGCTATTTGGGTCATTGTTGATAGACTGACCAAATCAGCACACTTTATTCCAGTGTCCGTCTCCTACTCGTCGGAGAGGTTAGCGGAGGTTTACATTAGGGAGATTGTTCGTCTCCATGGGGTGCCAGTATCTATTATCTCTGATCGGGGTACGCAGTTTACCTCGCGGTTCTGGAGATCGGTTCAGCAGGAGTTAGGCACTCAGGTTCAGTTGAGTACAGCATTTCATCCTCAGACGGATGGCCGGTCCGAGAGGACTATTCAGATTCTAGAGGACATGCTTCGAGCCTGTGTTATTGATTTCGGAGGCTCGTGGGATCAGTTTCTACCATTAGCAGAGTTCGCCTACAATAACAGATACCAATCTAGCATCCAGATGGCTCCGTAGGAGGCATTGTATGGTAGGCGATGTCGATCACCAGTCGGATGGTTTGAACCGGGAGAGGCTCGGTTGTTGGGTACAGACTTAGTTCAGGAGGCCTTGGATAAGGTCAAGACTATTCAGGAGAGATTGCGTTCAGCTCGGTCCAGGCAGAAGACTTATGCGGATCGTAAGGTTCGAGATGTAGATTTCATGGTTGGTGAACGAGTATTGCTCCGAGTGTCGCCTATGAAGGGCGTGATGAGGTTTGGGAAGAAGGGCAAGCTCAGCCCTAGGTATATTGGCCCATTTGAGATTCTAGACAGAGTGGGAGGGGTGGCTTACGGATTAGCTTTGCCGCCTAGCTTATCAGCCGTGCATCCAGGTTTTTCACGTATCTATGCTTCGGAGATACCACGGCGATCCCACACATGTGTTAGACTTCAGTACTGTCCAATTGGACAATGATCTATCTTACGAGGAGGAGCCGGTGGCTATTCTAGACCGGCGGGTTCGACAGTTGAGGTCGAAGAGTTATCCTTCTGTGCGTGTTCAGTGGAGAGGTCAGCCTCCTGAGGCATCGACCCTGGGAGTCCGAGTCTGATATGCAGAGCCGCTACCCACACTTGTTTCCTGACTCCGGTACTTCTTTCTTTTGTCCGTTCGAGGACGAACGATTGTTTTAGAGGTGGAGATTGTGACGACCCAAAGGGTCATCACTTATTTAATTAATCATTTCGAGCTTCTAAGGCCTTGAAAACCTCATTCTATGTTGCCTCGATTTACGTGCACGATCCGAGCACGTAGCCGGAAAGATTTTGTGATAGAAAATATGAATTCTATGAGAAATTTGGATAAAAATGATATTAATATTGATATGGTTGACTTCGGTCAACATTTTTGGTAAACGGATCCGGACCCGAGATTGGATGGTCCCGAGAGGTCCATAGAAAAATATGGGACTTGGACATGCGTCCGGAGTCGAATTCTCTGAGGCCTAGAGCCCAAGTTATGAATTTTTATGTGAAATTGTTTTTGATGTAATTATTAAAGGAAAATGAATTAATTGACCTTGGTATCGGGCTCGTATTTTGGTTCCGACGCTCGGTACAAGTCTTAAATATTATATATGTGATTTCTGTAAAGTTTGGTGACATTCGGATGTCGTTTGAGATGTTTTGGACCTTGAGTTCCAAGTTAAGAAGTTTTGAAAATCAAAAGTATGAAAATCATGAGTTTGAGGCTTGATTTGATTAAAACGAAGTGATATTGGCGATGTGATCGCACGAACAAGTCCATAATGTGTTTTTGAGGTTATGTACATGTTTGGTTTTGTCACGACCCGGATTTTTCCCCCAACATCAGGATCGTGATGGCGCCTACTCGTGGTAGCTAGGCAAGCCACTGTATTCATACTATCCTGTTTTTAACACAATTTTAATTAAATAAATGCGGAATACTTTATCAAAATGGAAATAACAATTCTCAAGGTGAAAATCATACTGAAATCCTCTACCCAAGACGTGGAGTCACCAACTCACAAACTACTATGAAATACTACACATAAAAGTCTGAAGGAAATATAACATAATTCTGTTTGTCTCGGAACAATGAGACTACAGCTATTAACATAAATAAAGAAAGAGACGCCGGGCCTGCGGACGTCTGCAAGATACCTCCCACGCAATCTATTTACTGCTGCTGCCTGCTCCTGATCGTAACCTGGACCTGTGCAAAAACGCACAGAAGTGTAGCATCAGCACAACCGACCCCATGTGCTGGTAAGTGCCCGGCCTATCCCGGTGAAGTAGTGACAAGCCTAGGACCAGACACTCACATAAACCTGTGCAATTCAATATATATGTGTGTACCACAAAATAACAAGAAATAATCAAGTATTAACACAATAAGGAATATCTTAAAGAATTCAACAATTAACCACAGGTTAATAATTTCACAAGGAAAACAAAGTGTAATGTAAACACAAGTAATATCAATTCAAGGAATAGCAAACAGTTGCACGGCATCACCCTTCGTGCTTTTACTCTCATCCTCACCAAATAAACAAATAAAGTACACGGCATCACCCTTCGTGCTTTATCACTCTTCCTCACCCAAATAACAATCAAATAAGTTCACAAGGAAAAACAAGGTATAATGGAAACACAAGTAATATCGAGTCAAGAAATGGCAAATAGTTGCACGGCATCAACCAAATAAAATATAATGGAAAAACAAGTAATATTAATTCAAGAAATAGCAAGCAATTGCACGGCATCACCCTTCGTGCTTTTACTCTCATCCTCACCGGATAGACAAATAAAGTACACGGCATCACCCTTCGTGCTTTTACTCTCATCCTCACATCCATAGTACGGCATGATCCTTCGTACATGGTTCAATAACAAGGGCACGGCATGATCCTTCGTGCATAATCAATAAATAAACATGGCACGGCATTAACCTTCGTGCATAAATAAATAAACATGGCACGACATCACCCTTCGTGCATTATCACTCTTCCTCACCCAAATAACAATCACAGTCAAGGGCAAAGAAGGAAATGGTAATTCATAAACCGTCCCATCAAGGGCAATCAATGTTTATCTTCACAACAAGTCCCAATAAGGGAAAACAATAACCATTCATCTGTAATATATCTCAACATAATTATTTTCCAACGACTCACGGTCATACTAGACGCCAATGTATGGATGCTCGTCACCACAGCCCATACACCGCACTCGATCACATAACACATAACACATAATCCTATTCCCTCAAGCTAGGATAGAACAAACACTTACCTCGAATGCTTATGAACAATTCAATCCGTGGAAATGTCTTTTCTTTCAATTTGGCTCCAATCCAACCGTATCTATACACAATTGATTTAATATCATCAATTCTACTCAACAAACTAATTCTTAATACCAAATACCACTTTTACAACATTCTACCATGAATAGTAAATTTCAACCCCGGCCCACATGGTCGGAATTCGGGGTTAGGACCAAAATCCGGTTACCCATTCCCCCACGAGTTCATATATATAATTTGTTTCAAAATCGGACCTCAATTCGAGGTCCAATTCCCCAATTTATGAAAAACCCTATTTTCTAACAAAAAACAAGAATTCTACCATGAAAATCATTGATTTCTTATGAAAAACATGTTTAATGATGTTAGGAATTGAAAGAATTAAGTAAAAAGTGACTTACAATCGTTTTGATGAAGAAGAAATCCTTGAAGAATCGCAAATGAGTGTTTTGTTTTTGCAAAATGTGAAGAAATGACTGAAATTCGTGTTTTTCAGGTCTCTATGTTCGCATTTGCGAACATGGGTTCGCAATTGCGAACCCCGACAAATTTCTGGAGTTTGAAAAATAAGCTAAGGATGGGAAGTTCGCATTTGCGAACTTTTGTTCGCATTTGCGAAGCCAAGGCATACTGGGAGGTTCGCATTTGCGACATAATGTTCGCATTTGCGAACAAGGCTCCTTCGCATTTGCGAAGAAGGCTTCGCATTTGCGAAGCATGGCTTAGCAGTAAAGGCTTCGCATTTGCGAAGAATGATTCGCATTTGCGAAGCATGGCTTAGCAGAGAAGGCCTCGCATTTGCGAGGTTATGTTCGCAATTGCGAACCCAAGCCTTCCTGGACGCCCTTCGCATTTGCGATCAAGGGTTCGCATTTGCGAACCCTGCCTTGATCTGTCACCTTCGCAATTGCGAAAAATGCTTCGCATTTGCGAAGCCAACAGCTGGGTGAAAAACCAGCAGTGCAAAAATTCAGAAATTTAACCAACGGCCTATCAAATCTTTACCCGAGCCCCCCGGCTCCAAACCAAACATGTACACAACCTCAAAAACACATTATGGACTTGTTCGTGCGATCATATCGCCAATATCACTTCGTTTCAATCAAATCAAGCCCCCAAACTCATGATTTTCATAGTTTTGATTTTCAAAACTTCTTAACTTGGAACTCAAGGTCCAAAACATCTCAAACGACATCCAAATGTCACCAAACTTTACGAAATCACATATATAATATTTAAGACTTGTACCGGGCGTCGGAACCAAAATACGAGCCCGATACCAAGGTCAATTAATTTATTTCCTTTAATAATTACATCAAAAACAATTTCACATAAAAATTCATAACTTGGGCCCTAGGCCTTAGAATTCGACTCCGGACACATGTCCAAGTCCCATATTTTCCTACGGACCTCTCGGGACCATCCAATCTCGGTCCGGATCCGTTTACCAAAAATGTTGACCGAAGTCAACCATATCAATATTAATATCATTTTTATCCAAATTTCTCATAGAATTCATATTTTCTATCACAAAATCTTTCCGGCTACATGCTCGGATCGTGCACGTAAATCGAGGCAACATAGAATGAGGTTTTCAAGGCTTCAGAAGCTCGAAATGATTAATTAAATAAGTGATGACCCTTTGGGTCGTCACAATCTCCACCTCTAAAACAATCGTTCGTCCTCGAACGGACAAAAGAAAGAAGTACCCGAGTCAGGAAACAAGTGTGGGTAGCGGCTCCGCATATCAGACTCGGACTCCCAGGTCGATGCCTCAGGAGGCTGACCTCTCCACTGAACACGCACAGAAGGATAACTCTTCGACCTCAGCTGTCGAACCCGCCGGTCTAGAATAGCCACCGGCTCCTCCTCGTAAGATAGATCATTGTCCAATTGGACAATACTGAAGTCTAACACATGTGTGGGATCGCCGTGGTATCTCCGAAGCATAGATACGTGAAAAACCGGATGCACGGCTGATAAGCTAGGCGGCAAAGCTAATCTGTAAGCCACCCCTCCCACTCTGTCTAGAATCTCAAATGGACCAATATACCTAGGGCCGAGCTTGCCCTTCTTCCCAAACCTCATCACGCCCTTCATAGGCGACACCCGGAGCAATACTCGTTCACCAACCATGAAATCTACATCTCGAACCTTACGATCCACATAAGTCTTTTGCCTAGACTGAGCTGAACGCAATCTCTCCTGAATAGTCTTGACCTTATCCAAGGCATCCCGAACTAATTATGTACCCAACAATCGAGCCTCTCCCGGTTCAAACCATCCAACTGGTGATCGACATCGCCTACCATACAACGCCTCATACGGGGCCATCCGGATGCTAGATTGGTAACTGTTATTGTAGGCGAACTCTGCTAACGGCAGAAACCGGTCCCACGAGCCTCCGAAATCAATAACACAGGCTCGAAGCATGTCCTCGGAATCCGAATAGTCCTCTCCGACCGGCCATTCGTCCGAGGATGAAATGCCGTACTCAACCGAACCTCGGGTGCCTAATTCCTCGCCGAACCGCTCTCCGTAACCGCGAGGTAAACCGCGTACCCCGATCGGAGATAATAGATACCGGCACCCCACGGAGACGAACAATCTCCCTAATGTAAACCTCCGCTAACCTCTCCGACGAGTAGGAGACAGACATTGGAATAAAGTGTGCCGACTTGGTCAACCTATCAACAATGACCCAAATAGCATCAAATTTCCTCCGAGTCAAAGGAAGTCCAAGAACGAAGTCCATAGTGATCCGCTCCCATTTCCACTCGGGAATTTCAATCCTTCGGAATACACCACCAGGTCTCCGGTGCTCATATTTCACCTGCCGACAATTTAGACAGCGAGCGACATACGCAACGATATCTTTCTTCATTCTTGCGCCACCAATAGTGTTGCCGTAAGTCCCGGTACATCTTCGCGGCGCCCGGGTGAATAGAATACCGCGAACTGTGGGCCCTCTGCTAAGATCAACTCTCGAATCCCTTCGACATTGGGTACACAAACTCGACCCCGCAATTTCAATACCCCATCATCATCTAGGTTTACCCTGTGTGGCACC
Source organism: Nicotiana noctiflora (assembly GCA_032618575.1). NCBI lineage: Eukaryota > Viridiplantae > Streptophyta > Magnoliopsida > Solanales > Solanaceae > Nicotiana > Nicotiana noctiflora. The sequence continues at coordinate 79,271 of JASVEL010002545.1, forward strand.
TCCCCGCTGTACCGTATCTCTCAACTCACGCAAATGAGGATCATCAAATTGCCTCTCACGGATACGCTCAAATAAGGAAGAACGAGCAACCGTACAGGCTAACACTCTGCTAGGCTCAGAAATGTCTAATCTCACGAACCGGTTGGCTAAGGCCCGGACATCTAGAGCTAATGGTCTCTGATTGACCGGAATATATGCAAGACTACCCATGCCGGCATACTTTCTACTCAATGCATCGGCCACCACATTGGCCTTCCCCGGGTGATATAATATAGTAACATCATAGTCTTTTAGCAACTCTAACCATCTCCGTTGTCGTAGATTCAACTCCTTCTGTTTGAACAAGTACTGTAGGCTTTTGTGATCAGTGTACACCTCACATGTCACACCATATAGATAATGCCTCCAGATTTTTAAGGCATGAACCACTGCTGCTAACTCAAGATCATGAACTGGATAATTCTTCTCATGTATTTTTAGCTGTCTCGAAGCATAAGCGATAACCTTACCATCCTGCATACATACCGCTCCAAGCCCTGTACGAGATGCGTCGCAATACACTGTATAAGGTCATGCACCCGTAGGTAGTATCAACACTGGTGCGGTGGTCAAGGCTGTCTTGAGCTTCCGAAAGCTCGCCTCACACTCCTCTCACCACTGGAACTGGACACCTTTCTGGGTCAACCTGGTCATCGGGGCTACAATAGAAGAAAACCCCTTTACAAAACGACGGTAGTAACCTGCTAATCCCAAGAAACTCCGTATCTCAATCACTGAAGCTGGTCGAGGCCAATTCTGGACTGCCTCAATCTTCTTTGGGTCCACCTGAATACCCTCTTGATACGATATGACCCATAAATGCCACCGAACTCACATTTTGAAAATTTGGCATACAGCCGATTATCCTTCAGAGTCTAAAGAACCACTCTGAGGTGCTGCTGTTGCTCTTCCTAGTTGCGGGAGTATACCAGGATGTCATCTATGAAGACTATCACGAACAGATCTAAGTAAGGCCTGAATACCCGATTCATCAACTCCATGAATGTTGCTGGGGCATTGGTCAACCCGAAGGACATGACCAAGAACTCATAATGCCCATATCTAGAGCGAAAGGTCGTCTTAGGAATGTCAGCCGCCCTGATCTTCAGCTGATGGTAGCCTGACCTCAAGTCTATCTTAGAAAATACCCTCGCTCCCTGGAGCAGGTCAAACAAATCATCAATCCTCGGCAATGGATATTTATTTTTGATAGTCACCTTGTTTAACTGCCGGTAATCAATACACATCCGCATCGAGCCATCCTTCTTCTTTACAAATAATACAGGTGCTCCCTAGGGGGAAACACTGGGCCTGATAAAGCCCTTCTCAAGAAGGTCCTGCAACTGATCTTTCAACTCTTTTAGTTCCGGCGGGGCCATACGATAGGGTGGAATAGAGATGGGCTGAGTGCCCGGTGCCAGATCAATACAGAAATCAATATCCCTGTCGGGTGGCATGCCCAGCAGGTCTGAAGGAAAAACCTTCGGAAACTCCCGTGCAATAGGGATCGACTCAATGGAAGGAACTTCTGCGCTGGAATCACGAACATAAGCCAAATAGGCTAGACACCCCTTCTCGACCATACGTAGAGCCTTAACATAGGAAATAACAGTGCGAACGAAGTGGCTTGAGGTACCCTTCCACTCTAGTCGGGGTGATTCTGGCAAGGCTAAGGTCACCGTCTTAGCATGACAATCAAGAATAGCATGGTATGGGGACAACCAGTCCATCCCCAATATGACATCAAAATCTACCATATCCAAAAGCAACAGATCCACACGGGTCTCAAGACCCCCAAATATAACTACGCACGAATGATGCACCCGATCGACTATAATGGAGTCACCCACTGGTGTAGCCACATAAACTGGAATATCCAGAGCATAGGCGGGCACGACCAAATACGGTGCGAAGTAGGAAGACACATAGGAATATGTAGATCCAGGGTCAAATAATACCGAAGCACCTCTCGCCACACACAAGAATAGTACCCGTAATCACAGCATCCGATGCCTCTGCCTCCGGCCCGGCCGGTAAAGCATAGAAACGGGGATCCGCACCTCCCCTCTGAGCCGTGTCTCTAGGACGACCATCAACCGGCCGACCTCTACCTCTCTGGCCGGACGGTCTCTACCTCTACGGTCTCGACCTCCACCTCTAAAATCTCTACCCCCGCCTTTGGCCGGCTGGGCAGGCTGAGGGTCAGCTGGGGCCTCGAATCATAGGACGAGGACCTCGCCGCCGAGAGTTGCCCGCCGCTATAGGGCAATTCCCGATAAAATGACCCGGGTCACCACAACCGTAGCAGCCCTTGGACTGATAGGGCTGCTGGCCCCGACGACCCGAATGGCCTCCACGAACACTCGGCGAGGCCGAGCATTAATAGGATACCGGTCTGAATAATGCCCCGAGAACCACGATCACCCGATCCACCCCGCGAAGCCCGAAGGGCGGAATGAAAGTGCCCGGAGGACCGGCCTCTATCAAAGGATTCTCTGCTACCGGAGGAAGAACCACCAAACCTGCCCTGTATGACGAGGCCTCTTATCCGAAGAATAATCGCCTCCCCTAGCAAGAGCCATCTCAACTCTGCGTGCTGCATTGGTGCCTCCTGAAACGATATGTCACTCCCCACGCCCATAGCCATCTGGAGTCTAATCGGCTGATTAAGCCTATCTATAAATCTGCGGATCCTCTCCCGCTCCGTGGGAAGTATCACCACCGCATGACGAGCCAAGTCAATAAATCTCGTCTCATACTGTGTAACTGTCATAGTGCCCTGATGGAGGCGCTCAAACTGCCTCCGAAGTAAATCCCGCCGAGTAGCAGGGAGAAACTTCTCCATAAATAGTTCCGCAAACTGGTCCCATGATAGAGCTGGGGACCCTGCTGGTCGAGTCGGGCAATAATCTCTCCACCAAGTCTTGGCGGATCCTGCAAGTCTGAAGGTACAGAAATCAACTCCGTTTGTCTCCACGATCCCCATAGTCTCGAGAATCTCATGGCAACTGAATAAAAATTCCTGAGGATCCTCTGATGCGGCTCCACTGAATGTAGGGGTAAATAACTTGGAGAACCGATCAAGCCTCCATAACGAATCGAAGTCATGGCCGCTCCATCACCGCATGAGGCCGTGGTACTCGACCGAGTGGCCACAGTCGGCCGGATTACCGGTGCTCGAGGCCGAGGAGCTACCGGCTCCGGAGTATGAGCACAGGAGTCCGGACCCCTCCTCCAGCCCGAGAAGTAGCCGGGGCAACCGATAATAGACCCGCTCCGGCAATGCTATCCATAAATCCCGCTATTCTCGACCAAAGCATCCCGAGATCCGGGTAATCAAAGCCTCTCCCGGGACCCGAGCTGGGCCCACCGGGCTGCTGGAACCGGAATCTCCTCGTCAATCTCAATACGAGGCTCCACCTCTGGGGTAGCTGCCTGGGGCTGAGCTCTACCCCTACCACGGCCTCCGATACGGCCTTGGCCCCTGCCCCTCACGGGAGCTGCCTCCAACTGAGCATTTGCGAAGCATGGCTTAGCAGAGAAGGCCTCGCATTTGCGAGGTTATGTTCGCAATTGCGAACCCAAGCCTTCCCGGACGCCCTTCGCATTTGCGATCAAGGGTTCGCATTTGCGAACCCTGCCTTGATCTGTCACCTTCGCAATTGCGAAAAATGCTTCGCATTTGCGAAGCCAACAACTGGGTGAAAAACCAGCAGTGCAAAAATTCAGAAATTTAACCAACGGCCTATCAAATCTTTACCCGAGCCCCCCGGGCTCCAAACCAAACATGTACACAACCTCAAAAACACATTATGGACTTGTTCGTGCGATCATATCGCCAATATCACTTCGTTTCAATCAAATCAAGCCCCCAAACTCATGATTTTCATAGTTTTGATTTTCAAAACTTCTTAACTTGGAACTCAAGGTCCAAAACATCTCAAACGACATCCAAATGTCACCAAACTTTACAAAAATCACATATATAATATTTAAGACTTGTACCGGGCGTCGGAACCAAAATACGAGCCCGATACCAAGGTCAATTAATTTATTTCCTTTAATAATTACATCAAAAACAATTTCACATAAAAATTCATAACTTGGGCTCTAGGCCTTAGAATTCGACTCCGGACACATGTCCAAGTCCCATATTTTCCTACGGACCTCTCGGGACCATCCAATCTCGGGTCCGGATCCGTTTACCAAAAATGTTGACCGAAGTCAACCATATCAATATTAATATCATTTTTATCCAAATTTCTCATAGAATTCATATTTTCTATCACAAAATCTTTCCGCTACATGCTCGGATCGTGCACGCAAATCGAGGCAACATAGAATGAGGTTTTCAAGGCCTCAGAAGCTTGAAACAAGTTCATAATGTATTTTTGAGGTTGTGTACATGTTTGGTTTGGAGCCCGGGGGGCTCGAGTAAAGATTTGATAGGCCGTTGGATGAAATTCTGAATTTTTGAACTGCTGGTTTTTCACCCAGCTGTTGGCTTCGCAATTGCGAAGTATTTCTCGCAATTGCGAAGGGGACAGTGTAAGGCAAGGCTCGCAAATGCGAACCTTGATCGCAAATGCGAAGCCAACCTTGTTCGCAAATGCGAACAATTGTTCGCATTTGCAAAGGTCCCCAGAGCCTGCCTATGTTCGCAAATGCGAACAAATGTTCGCAAATGCGAACATTCCCCATACTGCCTTGGTTCGCAAATGTGAACCATTGTTCGCAAATGCGAACAATGCCTTATTCAGCCTGTGTTCGCAAATGCGAACCTTGGTTCGCAAACGCGAACACCCCTTTGCCTGCCAGTGTTCGCAAATGCGAACCTCCCAGCCTTAGCTTATTTTTCAAACTCCAGAAATTGGTCGAACTCCAGAAATTGGTCGGGGTTCGCAATTGCGAACCCATGTTCGCAAATGCGAACACAGAGACCTGTAAAACACGATTTTCAGTCCATTTCTTCAATTTTTACAAAACAAAAACACCCATTTGCGATTCTTCACGGATTTCTTCTTCATCAAAACGATTGTAAGTCACTTTTTACTTAATTCTTTCAATTCTTAACATCATTAAACATGTTTTTCATAAGAAATCAATGATTTTCATGGTAGAATTCTTGTTTTTGTTAGAAAATAGGGTTTTTCATAAATTGGGGAATTGGACCTCGAATTGAGGTCCGATTTTGAAATAAATCATATACATGAACTCGTGGGGGGATGGGTAACCGGATTTTGGTCCTAACCCCGAGTTCCGACCATGTGGGCCCGGGGTTGAAATTCACTATTCCGGGCAGAATGTTGTAAAAGTTGTATTTGGTCTTAAGAATTAGTTTGTTGAGTAGTATTGATGATATTAAATCAATTGTGTATAGATACGGTTGGATTGGAGCCAAATTAAAAGAAAAGACATTTCCACGGATTGAATTGTTCATAAGCATTCGAGGTAAATGTTTGTTCTATCCTAGCTTGAGGGAATAGGATTATGTGTTATGTGTTATGTGATCGAGTGCGGTGTATGGGCTGTGGTGACGAGCATCCATACACTGGCGTCTAGTATGACCGTGAGTCGTTGGAAAAATGATTATTTTGAGATATATTACAGATGAATTGTTATTGTCCTCCTTTGTCGGGACTTGTTGTGAAGATGATTATTGATTGCCCTTGTTGGGACAGTTTATGAATTACTGCTTCTTTCTTTGCCCTTAACTGTGATTGTTATTTGGGTGAGGAAGAGTGATAATGCACGAAGGGTGATGCCGTGCCATGTTTATTTATTTATGCACGAAGGATCATGTCGTGCCCTATTATTGAACCATGTACGAAGGATCATGCCGTACTATAGATGTGAGGATGAGAGTAAAAGCACGAAGGGTGATGCCGTGTACTTTATTTGACTATTTGGTGAGGATGAGAGTAAAAGCACGAAGGGCGATGACGTGTACTTTATTTGATTATTTGGTGAGGATGAGAGTAAAAGCACGAAAGGTGATGCCGTGCAACTACTTGCTATTCCTTGACTTGATATTACTTGTGTTTACATTATACTTTGTTTTTCCTTGTGAATTTATTAACTGTTGTTAATTGTTGAATTCTTGGAGATACTCCTTATTGTGTTATTACCTGGTTATTTCTTGTTACTCTGTGGTATATATATATATATATATATATTGAATTGCACAGGTTTATGTGGGTGTCTGGTCCTAGGCTTGTCACTACTTCGCCGGGATAGGCCAGGCACTTACCAGGACATGGGGTCGGTTGTGCTGATGCTACACTTCTGTGCGTTTTTGCACAGGTCCAGGTTACGATCAGGAGCAGCAGCAGCAGCAGCAGCAATAAATAGATCGCGTGGGAGTTGATATATTTGAGACCGAGGTAGCTTGCAGACGTCCGCAGGCCCGGCGTCTCTCTCTTTATTTATGTTATTAGCTGGAGTCTCTTTGTTCCGAGACAAACAGAATTGTGTTATATTTCTTTCGGACTTTTATGTGTAGTATTCCATAGTAGTTTGTGAGTTGGTGACTCCACGTCTTGGGTAGAGGATTTCAGTATGATTTTCACTTTGTAATTAGTTATTTCCATTTCGATAAAGTATTCCGCATTTATTTAATTAAAATTGTGTTAAAAACAGGATAGTATGAATACGGTGGCTTGCCTAGCTACCACGAGTAGCGCCATCACGATCCCGATATTGGGGGAAAAATCCGGGTCGTGACATTCTTTTACCTAGGTTCAACTATAAATAGAAGAAGTTATACCATTTGTGGACACGATCAACTATTGAAAGCATACTGAAATACAATTTTTCTTTACTGATCATTCTAATTATTGAAAGCTTATTACATTCTTCGGTCTCTTGATTATCAGTAACCCAATTTTTCTCTTATTTTCTAGTTTTAATCAAAATTCCATATTTTGGTTAAACAATTGGTTCCGTTACCGGGAATTCGATAATCTGTTCTTTCTAAACTTACACACTTTACTTGTTGTTAACATCATGTTAAACACCACCACCAACAACAACGATGTTGTTGAAAACCAGATCCATCACGCTCAAGGGGACTTGAACAATGTTAACATAGTTCCTTCCCCGCAAGCCTCTCCATGCCAGTCTCGTGGGGGTACTCATGTACCTGTATCACATGCTGACGAACAAGAGCAATCTGAATTTCGAAGGGCCAGAACAAGCTCTTCAGAGAATAATTGATGCACGATGTCACACCTCCTTTTGGCGCGCCCCCACCCCGGAGGGTAGATGCGCGAGGGAGTTTTTCCAATTTAAGTGACAATATTCAAAACGGGATTATTCTATTTATTTCAGAGTCGCCACTTGGAATAAATTAAGTGTTCCAAGTCACCATTTATTTAAATCCCGAATCGAGGAAGTTTTTGACTTTCCAAATGAAGTCTGCGGACCAGAAATTCTAAGTAAGGAATTCTGTTGACCCGAGGGAAGGTGTTAGGCACCCCCAGATCCCGTGGTTCTAGCATGGTCGCTTCAATTATTATAAATGGCTAAAACAAATACCTGATTTTATACATGCTTATAAATTATATGCTCTAATTAAACTTTAAACCGCATTAACCTTTTAAACTTGCATTTTTAGAATCAAATGTGAATGGCCCATATTTATTTCTATGAAGTAATCTAGTCTATGAATAACTTTACAACCATAATAGTATTTTAAACATTATTAACGACAATTGAGTTTCCATTGTAGCACTACGGGATTGAAAGTATCTTTTTTAATTTTCATGTTAACATATATAGGTTCGACATTCTAATAATAAATGCCTCTTATACGAATCACTAGTAGTGTTATCCTAAAGCAAATAAATTGATGAGCGGAGTCTCGTGTTATGTAAACTATCATACAAAAAAAACCAATGGTTGTTTAATAGCATTTGGATAGGTTCGACATTTATCTTTATGTAAGAGATAAAAATAAAGATAATCTTACTTCTAAAAAGAAGAACTTGTCAAAAACCCTGTATTACTAAATCACACGTGTTTTAAGCTTGGCAATATTTGAAGTTCAATTATAATCCTAAAACATGTAAAAAAAATTTAAACAAAATACCATTCATTTCAACTAGGACTTAGCCACCTTGTTTCCAACTCCAAATACATTCAAATTATTAATAATTAATAAAACTAAAACATGCTTCCAATAGGTAACAATACAAAGATATCATGACTAAAAGACAGTCTTCATTAACTATAATGTCCAAATACAAACACGGTTTATTGAAACCGCCACTCCGAACAACAAAGCTTTAAACTGTAATTTTCAATTAATTGTCAAATGGAGGAGACCATATCAACAGAAAGTGTGTACCTGGATTTCAATATCATAAATGAAAGAAGAGATCAGTAGCAATTCCCAGCAAAACAACAAGCAAAAGACAAAGGTCAACAAAGGCTTAGAACTCCCGAAATAAGCTCGAAATAGAGGAGGATTTCAAAATAGAAACCAACTGCTTCCAGAAGACCAAACAGCGCCAAACCCAAAACAAAACTTTAAGAAACTTTCAAACAACTTGTATATTTGAATATGAGAATGGTATATCCAATACTTCAAGAAAGGTTTAAATCAAGGCAATGATTTTAAGGCAGACCAAACAACAATCTATTTTATCTCTTGAAATCTGTTTTTGTTTCTATATCTTAGAGAGTTCTAATGTCTATCCAAAAATCTATTTTTCAAGGGTATGAAATGTGTGTTCTTCTTCAGAAAATGTTTACTCCCTTTAATAGGCATCAAATTAGTGCTGTCCTTTCCCCACCATCAATCTTATTCTTATTTTAATGTCAATTATTTAAAAATCAGATTAGTGAAGTTACTATTATCACCATTATCCCTATATTATATACTATCTAGGTTGACCCCTAAGTTTATGCTACTTACCCCCTAAAAATTATTAGCATCCCCTAATTAATTATTGGATAACAGGTATAACCAATTCAATAGCTAATTCACACAAACAAAAACTCAAGAAGAAAAGATCTGACTGAATAAAAGTCTTGAGGAAGAAGAAGAGTTCAATGAACAAGACAAAATTACAACAACACTTCAAAATCAAAAATCGATAATCTGAAAAATAAAATAAACGAAACAAAAATTATAACTAACACTTTAAACTAAAAACATTAATCTAAAAAAAATAGAAAGAATAAAACAAAAATCATAACTAACATTTTAACCTAAGAAAACAACAATCTGAAAGTCCATGAACGAACCCATATCGAACTCGAATCTTAGTGGATGTTGTTGCTCGTTCAAAGAGTTTCACCACTGCTCGTTCATGGACGACGGACAGCAGCTGAAGATGATAAAAACAGTAGCGTCGTTTGGACAGTAGGCTAACGGACTGCTCCATGGTTGGTGACGGGGAAAGGAGACGACATGGGGCTGTTTTGATGGTCGTTCATGGCAGTTTGGTCGCTGTTGGACGCGACGATCTGCTGCCGGTGATGAACGGTGGCTGTTGCTCCATCAAGAGGAAGAAAACGGGGGCTGTTTGGAGGGTTGTTTAGGGCTGGTGGTTAGCGTGGAGCTGGACAGCGAAGGAGACAAAGATAGGCGATTGTTGGCGGCAAGAAAACAGCATTTTCGAAGCTTGGTGATGGTGCTGCCGCCGTTCATGGCTGCCAGTCCGTGGTGGCAGCGATGGAGTGATGCAGTGGCTGGCCGACAAGCTGCTGTGCCGGTTCGTTTGGATGGCTGGTGGTTGGTGGTTGTGGCGGCTAGGGTTTTGCTAGGTTAGGTTTTGTGTTTTGGTTATTTGGAGAAGAAGAAGAGGACTTAGTCTTATTTCTTTCAAATAGAAGACTAAAATGTGACAAAAATAAGAAAGGGGCTGCTGAAATTAAGGGTAGGGTTTGGGATATTTGGGTTGAGTAGGTTTAGTTTTTGGGCCTAATTTCAATTCCGAAAATTGACCCAATCCGAGTTTGCTCTCCTTATTTTTTCTCTTTTCTTTTAATTAATAGAACTAAAATTCTAAATTAAGTTATAAACTAAGTTATCTCGAAAAACAATAATTAAAATCCTAACAAATAATTATTATACACAATAAACACCAATTAAAGTAAAATTGCACAATTTTGACATTAAATGATAAAAAATGCGAAATATGCCTATTTTTGTGATTTTCATTTTTGTAAAACAAACTTGATTAATCCTAGTTGTAGAATTAAAATCTAAATGCAAAAATGCGACTTAATTTTTGTATTTTATTTTATTTTTATTAATTTTAAACAAACAAACTGGCATAGATAAATACAAACAGTAAAAATAAAAATAACGCAAAGTCCACAAAAATCACACACAACCCAAAACTATTTTATTTTGAATTTTTGGGAGTGATTCTCATATAGGGCAAAAATCACGTGCTCACAGCTGCCCCTCTTTGCGCGGAAACATGAAGAGTTTTCGTGCAAAGATAAGTGAGCGGATACGAGCGATTTTTGCCCGTTTGAGCACTCCGTATGAAGCATTTTTTGGAAGAGTTTGACCGAACCTTTGCTTCCGAAGGTCTCCTACATATCCCTGGCTAAAAGGGAATCAGGTCAATGTAGTTCGGGAAGTTTTGGTAGTTGGGACTACCGTGGACTGACACTTTGCTGTTACTGTTGCTATCGTTGCTGCTGTTGCTGCTTACTGCTCACTGACCTCCTTATTACACCGAAAGGGAAATTAAAGCTAAACTAGCTATGCTATCAAACTAATGAGTTACAAGATTCCTATCTATGATTCTCTTGAAAACTTGATCTTGAATCTTAGCCGATTTGCTGTAGACCTCGATCTGAATCTTGATGCTCAACAAGCTGTACGTGCTTGTTTATTTCTGTAACATTGAGTGAAACGGAGTCGGCGGAGCTTGTTACTTCAATCATCTTCTAAGCAATCCGTGCCTTTGTTTACTCCAACATTTGAACTCTTTTCTTTTGGTTCTTTTCTTCTTTTCTTCACTCTGGATTGATGTTCCATTTGTAGGTTATCTCGATCCTTGCGTCCCGAGGTCAAACCTGTTTAGACAACAAAACAAACAAACGAACGAAATTTTTCTGCCCCAGTTTTGCTAGGAAAATTTCGTGAGTTAGTTGTGACACAGAAAGCGATTAAAAAGAATCTTTGGTATTGGGTAAGAAAATCACAATTCCACAAATAAACGTTCCACGGCTTTCTGGCCGGGATTTTGAAGAAGAGTTTCACGGCTTTCTGGCCGGAATTCAAACAATGTCTAACGGTTTTTGGCCGCTAGACCCTCGGTTTTTCGGCCGGGGATAAACTAAATGGCTCCGCAGTTTTCTGACTGGGAGATCCTCGGTTTTCTGACCGGGGATAACAGATCCTCGGCTTTTTGGCCGGGGTAAAAGTAAATGGCTCCGCAGTTTTCTGACTGGGAGATCCTCGGTTTTCTGACCGGGGATAAAAGTTTCGCGGCTTTCTGGCCGGAATTCAAACAATATCTAACGGTTTTTTGGCCGTCAGATCCTCGGTTTTTTGGCCGGGGTAAAAGTAAATGGCTCCACAGTTTTCTGACTGGGAGATCCTCGGTTTTCTGACCGGGGATAAAAGTTTCACGGCTTTCCGGCCGGAATTCAAACAATATCTAACGGTTTTTTGGCCGTCAGATCCTCGGTTTTTTGGCCGGGGTAAAAGTAAATGGCTCTGCAGTTTTTGACTGGGGAGATCCTCGGTTTTCTGACCGGGGATAAAAGTTTCACGGCTTTCTGGCCGAATTCAAACAATATCTAACGGTTTTTTGGCCGTCAGATCCTCGGTTTTTTGGCCGGGGTTAAAGTAAATGGCTCCGCAGTTTTTCTGACTGGGAGATCCTCGGTTTCTGACCGGGGATGAAAGTTTCACGGCTTTCTGGCCGGAATTCAAGCAATGTCTAACGGTTTTTGGCCGTCAGATCCTCGGTTTTTTGGTCGGGGTAAAAGTAAATGGCTCCGCAGTTTTTCTGACTGGGGAGATCCTCGGTTTTCCGACCGGGATAAAAGTTTCACGGCTTTCTGGCCGAATTCAAACAATATCTAACGTTTTTTGGCCGTCGGATCCTCGGTTTTATGGTCGGGGTAAAAGTAAATGGCTCGCAGTTTTTTGATCGGGGAGATCCTCGGTTCTCGACCGGGATAAAAGTTTCATGGCTTTCCGGCCGAATTCAAACAATATCTAACGGTTTTTGACCGTCGGATCCTCGGTTTTTTGGTCGGGGTAAAAGTAAATGGCTCCGCAGCTTTTTTTGATCGGGAGATCCTCGGTTTTCGACCGGGATAAAAGTTTCACGCGCTTTCGGCCGGAATTCAAACAATATCCGACGGTTTTTTGGCCTTTAGATCCTCGGTTTTTTGGCCGGGGTAAAAGTAAATGGCTCCGCAGTTTTCTGACCGGGAGATCCTCGGTTTTCTGACCGGGGTCCAAACAGATATTGGACTGATATGATTTGATTCTTTTTTTTTTTGAGTTTTCATTTTCTTTTCTTTTATTCTTCTTTTTGGGCCTTCTTTTAAGCTTTCCTTTTAACAATCAACAAATGCATAAGATAAATCTCTAAAAAGAAACTTACCCTTTTATGCGTTTTCCTTGTTCCAAAGCCATTTCAAAGCTTGCGTATTTCACTTCTTTGAGTTATAACTTCTTCTTGCACAATTAAACATACCTTCTTTCAACAAAGAACATTTTATCAGTTGAAAAAGTGGTTGACTTTACGGCCTTGATTATCTTCATTGCTTGATCGTTTTCCCATTTCCATTGAGAAGTTTGCTACCAATTGTCTTTAGGGTGACTTCCTTTCGAATTGACCGGGTTCATTCCCGGAATTCCATGAGGATTTTCCGTGTGGGTTCCATCCTTCTGCCTTATTCCGTCTCTTCTAAGACCTTAGCCTTTGATTTCCGTTCCCTTTCTAAACTCCTTTTCTTTGGAAACAATCTATCATTACGATCCAATCGTGGATTGTAACAATGAACCACTGAGGCTGTTTTTCTTTTCTTCTTTACCAGGCGGAGTCCTGTAAAACCGGTCCTGTCGCCTTCCTTTGCAATAGTTTCAGAATTAAAATTAAACCGAAAGGGATTCAAAGAAAAAGAATGAACTAGGAAGGGAAAAACGTATCGAAGATAGAGGAGTCCCTTTCGGGAAAAAAAAAAGGACTTATCTGAGGTATATGCTGACTTTAAACAACATGACATGCTTCTCGGACTAGATGCTTGATCGTCAAAAACTCCCATTTTCTTATGAACCAAAACGGGTCTATGTTTCCGAGCTAAGGGGTCGTGCCAAGACTTCTTATGGTGAAACAACCCTTTCGGTTGATAGCGCCCTTTTGCGGGTTTTCGCCAATCGACCTCTCTCATTTGTCTTCTTACCATCGCCAGATAGCACTCTTTGCGAGTTTTTACCAACAGGCTCTCTCATTTTGTATTTCTCTACTTCCATTGTCTTATGGTGCCCGAAGGTTTTCACCAATAAGACTCTCTCATTTTATTTCTTTTCATTCCAGGAACTTAGGACCGCGACAATGATGTTTTCACAGCTTCCATCAATCTTGAAGGACTTGTACTCGGTTTGTGTAACAAGAATTGTGGACAAAATTACAACTTTGGAATCATTTTGACGGATCTTAAACCGAATTAACAATATCATCTGCCCCAGTTTCATTTTTTGGGGAAACTGGGATTTTTGGTTTGGTGTGACTGAACCTCAGGAAGAGGTTGCCTACGTATCCTTTCGGAATCAAGTCAGAACGTAGTTCGGGAACTTTGTTTTGTTTTGTTTTGTTTGGTTTTTGGTTTTTTTTTTTTTTTTTTTTATTTGGATTCCAAAGAGGGTAGTCAAAGAAAGGTAACCGGCTCAAAGGGTTTACAAAAGGGTTGGTAGTGTTTGGATAGCGGGAATAAAAGCCTTCAATCATTTCGAGTTGTAAGGACATCATTGAAGCGAATTCACACATAATACCTTTTCACAGCATCTGCATTCACAGCCGTTTCAGGGTCTTTTCCTTCCATGTCTCCCAAGTATAACGCTCCTCTCGGCAGTATCTTCCTGATGATGTATGGTCCCTTCCAATTAGGAGCGAATTTTCCTTTCGCTTCTTGGTGATGTGGAAGAATGCGTCTTAAAACCAACTGACCTACTTCGAAATTTCTCGGTCGTACTTTCTTGTTGTAAGCACGAGCCATTCTTTGTTGGTGCAGTTGTCCGTGACAGACTGCAGCCATTCGCTTTTCATCGATCAAAGTTAATTGTTCCAAACGAGTCTTAACCCACTCGCTATCTTCAACCTCTACTTCAACAATCGTACGAAGTGAAGGAATTTCTACCTCTGCCGGTATCACGGCCTCGGTCCCATAGACCAGCAGGTATGGAGTCGCTCCTACCGATGTGCGTACTATAGTACGGTATCCCAGTAAAGCGAACGGTAATTGTTCATGCCATTGTCTAGAACTTTGGATTGTCTTTCTCAAAATCTTCTTAATGTTTTTGTTCGCTGCTTCCACGGCACCATTTGCTTTGGGCCGATAAGGGGTGGAGTTCCTATGCGTTATTTTGAATTGCTCGCATATTTCTTCCATCAAACGACTATTCAAATTCGCAGCATTGTCTGTGATGATAGTTGCAGGTATACCAAAACGACAGATAAGATTTGAGTGTACAAAATCCACCACAGCTTTCTTAGTGACTGATTTGAGAGTGACGGCTTCGACCCATTTTGTGAAGTAATCGATAGCCACCAGTATGAATCGGTGCCCATTCGAAGCTTTCGGCTCAATCGGGCCGATGACATCCATTCCCCAAGCGACAAATGGCCACGGCGCTGACATAGGATGCAGCTCAGTTGGAGGTGCATGAATCAGATCTCCATGTACCTGACATTGATGGCATTTTCGGACAAAACCGAAACAATCTTTCTCCATGGTCATCCAATAATAACCTGCTCGAAGGATTTTCTTGGCTAAGACATACCCATTCATATGAGGCCCGCATACTCCTGCATGTACTTCGTGCATGATTCTTCCCGCTTCTTCGGCATCAACACACCTTAAAAGGTTAAGATCTGGGGTTCTTTTATACATGACCTCGCCGCTCAAAAAGAAACCACCTGCATGTCGCCTAATGGTCCTCTTTTGATCTCCAGTAGCATGTTCGGGGTATTCTTGCGTTTTCAAAAATCTCCTGATATCGTAATACCATGGCTTGACGCTTGGTCCTTCTTCGATTGCATTGCAATAACCGTGGCTTTCCCTGATTTGAATTTCCAAGGGATTGACATGGGCGTTGCCCGGATAAGGTAGCATTGAAGCTAAAGTGGCAAGTGCGTCAGCTAGTTCATTGTGACATCGTGGGATATACCCGAACTCTATCGATGCAAATCGCTTGCCAAGAATATTCACGTGCTGTCGATAAGGGAGGAGTTTAACGTCCCGAGTTTCCCATTCACCTTGAGATTGTTTAATAATTAGATCTGAATCTCCCATGATCAACAAATCTTCGACGCCCTGATCAATTGCCATGTTCATGCCCATGATACAAGCTTCATACTCAGCCGTATTGTTCGTGTAAAAGAAACGGAGCCTAGCCGTGGCTGGGTAATGCTGGCCAGCAGGAGAAATCAAGATTGCCCCAATCCCTACACCTTTAGCGTTTACCGCCCCATCGAAAAACATTTTCCAAGCATGATTGTCCTCTGCAACAACTTCTGTCGTATTTACCTCTTCATCAGGAAAGTAGGTATTCAATGGTTGATACTCCTCGTCGATCGGGTTCTCAGCCAAATGGTCTGCTAATGCTTGAGCCTGCATTGCCGTGCGAGTGACATAGACTATGTCAAACTCGGTGAGCAGGATTTGCCACTTTGCCAATCTTCCGGTGGGCATCGGTTTCTGGAATATATACTTCAAAGGATCCAACCGAGTAATGAGGTGAGTCGTATGGGCTTGGAGGTAGTGTCTCAATTTCTGAGCGACCCAAGTTAAAGCACAACACGTTCTTTCCAAGCAAAGTGTACTTGACCTCATAACTAGTGAATTTCTTGCTCAGGTAGTAAATCGCATGCTCTTTCTTCTCTGCCGCATCACGTTGTCCGAGAACACAACCAAAAGAATTTTCCAAGACCGTTAAATACAAGAAAAGAGGTCTCCCTGGCTCTGGCGGGACTAAGACTGGAGGGTTTGACAAATATTCTTTGATCTTGTCAAAAGCTTCTTGGCATTCAGTTGTCCATTTGATTGCAGCGTCTTTCTTCAACAACTTGAATATGGGTTCACATGTGGAAGTCAACCGAGCGATGAACCTACTGATGTAGTTCAGTCGGCCTAGAAGACTCATTACATCTTTCTTTGTTCTGGGAGGAGGTAAATCCCGGATGGATTTTATCTTTGTGGGATCTAATTCAATACCTCTTCTACTGACTATGAAA
Organism: Nicotiana noctiflora; assembly: GCA_032618575.1. Lineage (NCBI taxonomy): Eukaryota > Viridiplantae > Streptophyta > Magnoliopsida > Solanales > Solanaceae > Nicotiana > Nicotiana noctiflora. Next base: position 95,749 of record JASVEL010002545.1, read on the forward strand.
CCCAAAAGTTTACCTGACGGGACTCCAAAAGCGCATTTGGCTGGATTCAACTTCAAATCGAACTTCCGCAACCTCTCGAAGAATTTCCTCAAGTCTCGCACATGATCGCCCTGAGTTCCTGGATTTGATGATCACATCGTCCACGTACACCTCTATTTCCCGATGCATCATGTCGTGGAAAATGGCAGTCATAGCTCTCATGTATGTTGCTCCCGCGTTTTTTAAGCCGAATGGCATGACTCGGTAATAGTAAGTCACCCAAGGTGTGGTAAAAGCAGTCTTCTCGGCGTCCTCTTCATCCATCAACACTTGATGATATCCCGCATAACAATCCACAAACGACTGTATCTCATGTTTGGCACAATTATCAACAAGGATGTGGATGTTCGGTAAAGGAAAGTTATCTTTAGGACTCGCTTTATTCAAATCTCGGTAGTCAACACACACTCGAGTTTTTCCGTCCTTCTTTGGCACGGGCACAACATTAGCCAACCACGTGGTGTATTGTACCACTCGAATTACCCCGGTTTTCAACTGCTTAGTGATTTCTTCTTTGATTTTATCACTGATGTCAGTCTTGAACTTTCTTTGCTTCTGTTGCACTGGGCGACAGTTAGGGTAGATTGGTAATTTGTGCACCACTAGATCAGCTCCTAATCCTGGCATATCATCGTAAGACCAAGCAAACACGTCTTTAAATTCAAACAAGAGTTGGATTATTGCATCTCGTGTTTTCTCATCTGTGTGGATGCTTATCTTGGTCTCTCGGACCTCTTCATCAGTTCCCAAATTAACCGGTTCGGTGTCATTCAAGTTTGGCTTAGGTTTATTCTCGAAATGTTCCAATTCTCGATTTATTTCCCTAAAAGCCTCATCTTCATCGTATTCCGGTTCTTGGTTCATTATTTCCGGATTAGGTGGCGTGTTCGGATTTGAGCATGAGTTCCGCAAGCATGTCATGTTATTTAAAGCCGCATTATTAGGACTGAAAAGGAAGAATAAATAACAAAATTAGAAAGAGTGCAAAAGTAAGGAAATATTTATTTTATTTTCTTGGAATTTTCTGAAAACAAACAAAATTACATTGGGGAAACCAAAAATACAAGAAAACAAAGAAAAACATCCAAACTACGTCCTGAAGTAACTTGTGATGAAGGAAAAACGACAGGACAAATCTACCAGAACTCCCGTCTGATTGGGAAGGGTGTGGCTTTCCAATTTTGCAATTTAGCTTCATGGCCCACATACAGCACCTCAGCGGTGCTTGTTCCTTCTCCTGATTGGACCATATTAACATCATAGAGCATTTGCCTCATGGCCCCGCATATTTCTTCAATTTCCTCCGCTGTGAAGACCACGTCTTCTTCTTCTTCACTGTACCTTGGTCAGACAAAAGTTTGGTACAGATGTGGCAATGGTTGCGGCAAAACCCATCTTTTCTCCTTTCTCTTGTTGGCCCATCTCTCATCTTCAGGGGTTGGGCGAAAGCCCACTCCGAAAAACTTTTCAGCTATAGGTAAAGTTATCAGCTTCGGCACTCCTTGTAGGGACTTTCCCAAACCTTTTCCCGACTGGAAGCCATGTTTAATCATTTCTTTCGCCACCATGATGGAGGCATTAGACAAAAAAGGTTGGGGAGAGGGTTCCCTTCTTCGTGTTGATCTGCCAACACAATCTCGAAAGCTTGATAGACAATGTGTTCGCTTCCCACTTCCGCTTCCAAGCAGGGGATGGATGGATCTCGATAAATTGATTGCTCGTCCTCCCCGTGGACCACGATCTCTTGTACCTTGTGCTCAAATTTTAACATCTGATGGAGGGTAGAGGGCACAGCTCCGGCCGCATGAATCCATGGTCTCCCCAAAAGAAAATTGTAAGAAGTGTCCATATCTAAAACTTGAAATGTCACTTCAAAGTCCACCGGGCCGATGGTCATGATTACATCAATCTCTCTGACAGTATCTCTTTTCGCACCATCAAAAGCTCGCACACATATGTTGTTAGGCCGAATCCTTTCAGCTCCGATTCCTATGCGGCCTAAAGTGGAAAGCGGGCATATGTCTACCCCTGAACCACCATCAACCATGACCCTCTTCATGTAGTAGCCTTCACTTTTGACAGTCAAATGCAAAGCTTTATTGTGGGCGGCACCTTCCAAAGGCAAATCAGCTTTACTGAAAGAAATCTGATTGATCGCGAAGAACCTCTCTGTCATTCTTTCAAGTTGTTCGGATGAAGTCTCAATAGGCACATACGCCTCATTCAAGGCTTTTAGCAAAACCTTCTAATGTTCAGTAGACTTCATTAGAAGGGACAACATCGACACCTGCTCTGGGCATTTGCGCAGTTGGTCTATCACCTCATAGTCAGGCATTTGCATCTTTTGAAAAAAGACCTCTGCCTCTTCAGCACTTACGGGTTTCTTTGATGGGAAACGCCTTTGTGTGGCGTTATTTACCTCTTGTGTGTTTAAGTACTTCTGCCCTAGGACGCTCTCAGATGAATTTCCCACAATCTCTTTCCCTTTGCGCGTAACAAGTGTTCGTTGGTAGCTCCAGGGTACTACGGATGGATCTGTTATTGGTTTTTGTTGCACGCGTGCAATAACCACAGGTTCATCTGGTTTTCGGGCCACATAAGTTCCCTTTGGTACATACATTGATGTTTCTCTCTTTAAGTGGAACTTCTTGGGGGCACCTATGGACAATGGTTTATCCACTCTACCTCGTGGGAGGTAAAGGACTCCATTTTTCTGAGACGATGCTTTCAATTCAATCGTCTTTTCAGATTTGGTCTCAAGAACTTCAACCTTTTTCTCCATTTTCTCTTGTTTCGGGGTAGCCTCAGGACGTTTCTCTATGTTGGCGATGGCGATTATTGCTTTCAAAGCTGGGTCAAATTCCTTGTCATCACAAATCATTCCTATCACTGGCCCGTTGTTGTGGGCTGGTAATGGGTTGTTTGTTACATTTAGGATGTCTTCATCTGCGAAGACAATCCTCCCTTGATTGATCAATTCTTGTACTGCCTTCTTCAACGTCCAACAATTGTCGGTACTGTGTCCTTCAACACCCGAATGATATGCACAATATATTCCTCTCTGGTAGGCAGGAGAGTCTGGATTCTGCCTGTTCTGCGGAACGGGCTGCAGTAGGTTTTCTTGCCCGAGTTTTGGGAAAAGAGTGGAATACGGCTCCCCAATCGGTGTAAAGCTCATTTTGGGTTGCTCACGGTGGCGGGTGTTATTTGGCCGTGGATTATACTGGTTTGGGTAAGGAGGTTGGTTTCTCTGGAATGGAGGTGGATTCCTGTTGGCTGGTGGCTGTGGCCGTGCCTGAGGTTGAATGTTCATGACCGCATAGGGTGGAGGCGGAGGAGCATAAGCCATGCCGTGATGTGGATAGTAATGTTGGGGGACCCTGTCGGAGAATACCTGCCTTGAGGTTCGATATCTCCTGTCTTCTACCGCTGCCATAGCAGTTTCCTCTTTCTTCTTGCTTCTGGGCATCCCTCCAGACCCGCCTTGGATGGCTTGGGAAGTTGCCCAAATGGCCGCTTGACTCAAAATTCGCCCTGTTTTCAAGCCATTTTCTACCATTTCTCCGATCTTGATTGCTTCCGCGAAAGGTTTTCCCATCGCCGACATCATATTTTGAAAGTAGTCCTGGCTCTTGAGCTTGGAGAAAAGTCGTGACCATTTCAATTTCGTCCATGGGGGGTTTCACCCTGGACGCTTGCTCTCGCCACTTGATGGCATATTCTCTGAAGCTTTCTGAGGGCTTCTTTTTTAAGTTCGATAGAGAATTCCCGTCCGGCGCAATATCGATGTTGTATTGGAATTGTTTTACAAAATCTCTGGCCAGATCATCCCAGATGTGCCATCGAGATATGTCTTGATCCATATACCATTCGGATGCTATTCCGACCAAACTTTCTCCGAAGTATGCCATCAACAATTCTTCCTTGCCGCCGGCACCTCGCAATTGATTGCAGTATTTCTTCAGATGAGCAATGGGGTCACCATGCCCGTCATATTTTTCGAACTTTGGTGTCTTAAAACCTGATGGCAAGTGGACATGCGGGAACATGCATAGATCAGTGTAAGATACACTTTTCTGTCCACTTAGACCTTGCATGTTCTTGAGGCTTTGTTCCAAACTCATTCTTTTTGCAATCTCATCCTGCTCGGGGGCCTTTGGATTTTGGCTTGGTAGAAACTCATATCGAGGTGGCTGAGGATATATATTGGCTGCAACCTGGGTATGGTCCCGTGTAAGCGATGGTGCTGGGAATGTAAAGGATGTGGAGTCGAAGAAAGGAGCATGTGCGGTGGGATGCGTTGTGACTGGAACTGGCAACTCAACCGACGTTCTTGCGGATGTATCATGTGGTGTCACCCGAGGATGGAGGTGGAAGGTGATTCAGAGAGGGTTGTAGCATCAGAATACCCGAACAAAGTAGGCGGGTAATTGATGGGGGTATTGGAAATTCCGCTTGATCTGAGAAGAATTTCAGGGAACCCAGGGATCAGACTCGGGGGCTCTTTCCCGTTGTTCCAATCGTCCAACATCTCGAGCATGCGGCAACGCAAAATTCTATTCTCCTCCAAAGCTGCCGACTCAGTAGCCGGGAGGGTTGTCAATGAGCTTTCCTCTGAAACGGGAATGGTTGCTAAAGGCATTTCTGAAGACATGTCGGCACCCTTTTTTGACCTAGTGAAATAGGGATGAGTACTTTCAGGCTGCCGAACTTTTCCTTTGGACCTTGTGAAGTACGAATGTGGTGCCAGATTACCACAAAATCAACCACTTTTTACTAAAACCTGGAGTTTGGCAAACAAACGGTTAGTCTGAAACAACATAACAGATAAGTAATCTCACGTTGGGTGTGATGCACTTATACAGGTGATGATGTTGCTACATGTATTCGTTTGCGATGCGTCATTCCGGTTTGTATTTTCCTTCGTTCTCATCCTTTATCAATCTTCTTTTTCTTTTAACTTCTCCCCCCCCCCCCTTTTATTTATTTATTTATTTATTTATTTATTTATTTATTTTTTAGTGATGGTCGAATCTTATGTGGATTGCCTACGTATCATGTCCCCGCATGAATCAGATCGGGCGTAGTTCGGAAACAATAGACATAAGATATGAATGAAATATTCATGAATTTATTTCAACAAACTTCAAACTTGAAACACTTGCAAAAGACAACAATGGATAAAAAAAAACTTTTAAAAGGACAGACAGACTCTAAAATAACAAACTCTTCTAAGCATGTTCCAACGCCTCGAATCTTCGCGCCGGGGGGGCGTTGTTTGGCCTTGCTGCAGTTCTTGGTGTAAGATCTTTCTGTATACTCCCCAATTCTGCCATGACTTGGTGGACACATTCCATGATTGAAGAGAAGAGGGTAGGCCGAGGTACTTGTTCGCAAGTCAAACACTTCATAGTGATGTAGCGCCCGATTTCATTGATCCTGGTCCTGATCATGTCTTTTTCTCTGAGCAGCTGCCCTATGTGTCGGTTCTTTGCCCCTAAGACTTGAGCGTTGCCGGAGATATGGTCCAAGAGCCTATCTATTTGTCTTTCCATCCGTGCCATCAAGTTGTGGCAACGGTCTCTATCTGCTTTGGCATCCCGGACTTGCCTGAGAGTTTACTCTCTAAGAGCGGCATTTGCTTTTCTTAAATCAATGATGGTTGCATCATAATCTTTTTCTACTTGTTGTAGACGGAGCGCTTCTTGGTGGGCTGCTCTCTTTCACTTTGTCCGGACTGCAACTAAAGCCGCTTTTGCCTTCTCCAAGTCTTCTTGGTGTTCAAAGGCTTTCCTTTCCAAATCGTTTATCAACATTTCATCACTCCGACTTCTCCTTGACCTTTCTGCGGCCAATTGCATCTCTCGAATTTGAGTTCGGAGTGCTTCTCTTTCCTGCTCCCAACCGACCCTTTCTCGATCAAAATCAGCCTGTTGTATATCCATGGCAACTTCCAAAATTCCCTTGTCTTCTTTTAAAGTGTTAATGCAAGATTGGAAATCTTGCGCTGTCTCATGTTTAGCCTCCCTTACTCTGGCTTCTACCTCCTTCTCCCAATCTACGGCATACCTCACTGACCTTTCTGACCTTTGCTCCGGCATTGATTGGTTGTGGAACCATTCAAGATATGCGAGACTCACTTCTCCCCGTTCTCGATCGGCAACCATTTCGTTGATGTCGGAGAGTCGACTACCAAACCATATCTTCTGTGCATAAGTCTCCCTCGGGGTCTCCCCCGTCACAAATTCCCATGTAAACGATCGCATATCCTCAATTGGGGGCCTTTTCTGTTCTCTACCCAACTGCCGCATGACACGTAGCGAGGCATATGGTTGGAAACCCCTGAAACCCATTAGTATGTAGAATGGGCGATATGTCGACATATGCATGATTTTGGCTGAAGGGAACCAATAGTAATTCCAGGTAAGTTGATCTGCTCTTAAAGAGTTCTTGCCAAGTCCTCAAATCTTCTGGAAGGTTACAACGGGCGGCTCTGTTTGTATGACAACGAATATAATTCAGCCAATCAGTGTTGAAGTTTATCACAATTGGGTGATGATAGAGATGTTCTACAAACCACATTTGTAATAAGATATTACAACCCTCAAAATAATCTTGTCCTTCTTGGCACCGAGTTAAAGCCCGGAAGATGTCTCCTAGTATCATCGGAAGAACAGTGTGTTCCTCGTTACTCTGTAGATATGAGACCACCGCAGCCAAACGGATTCTGATGCGTCCGCCACGTTCGGGAAAAACCATGGTTCCCAAAAAAGCGATCATAAAGGCATAAATCCTTAAGTCTCCCCAGGCGTCATAATTCAACTGGTTGACAAATTCAGTATTTGAGAATTTTGCGAACCCATTCTTATCACCAAATCTGTCGTAGAGATAATCCAGTGGCACCCAACCGTTCTCCAAACAACCCACGGGAACCCGCCGGAGACATAACATTTTCAAGAAATTATTTACACCCATCTGCCTAGGAGCTGCGGGTCTCTTTTTGTGCAAATCTCTCCCAAGCCCTATGAGTCCGCCCAGTTCTTCCAAAGTGGGTGTCATTTCGCAATCCCGAAATCCGAAAACATTGCTTGTTGAGTCCCAAAAACTCACTAAAGCTCTGATCAAATTTTTATCCGGTTTTATCATCATGATGTCCGGAAGAAATTTGAGGTGCTTGTGAACTTGATTTCTTTCCCAAGCCGAAAAACTAGTCCACCATTTACGGAGCCGATCTGGGGTTTTGTCTTGGACCATGAACATAGGTGGCATTTCGTCTCTCACCCTTTTCTGGCCGATTCGTTGCGAGGAAGTCATGCTGATCCTAGAAAAGATAAAAATGAACTTAAGATTTTTTCAACAATTTTTTTTTTAATTATAAAAAAAACGAATCTTGTTAATACGGCCTTTCAAAACGAATTTTGTTAATACGGCCTTTCAACACTTGAAGAAGATTTGAAGGCTGTATAACAGGATACCAGTGTGATACCTATATTCCGTTTCTGCGAAATTAGTCCTCCGTCGCCCCTTTTGAGGCGTTTGGCTATTTTTGCAAAATTTCCTGACTCTCGACTAAAACAAAAAATCTTAATTCTAATATTTTATTATTGTTTTTCTTAAAAAGAAAATCAGTGTTAGTTGAGCCCGATATGGGTTGCCTACGTATCTCATGTTTGGTGAGAATCAAACTTGCGTAGTTCGAAAAATAAAAGAACTAAATCATTTTAAGAAAAGAAAACAAACTATTTTTAAACAGCATTTCTAAAACAAATTATTTTCAAAGGAACTAAGAAAATTTATTTGGAATTTTTGCATTTTGTTTTTTCAAAATTATTTTCAAAGAAACTAAACTATTTTCGTAAAATTAAGAAAATTTATTTGGAATTTTTTTTTGTTGCATTTTTTCAAAATTTATTTTCAAAGAACTAACTATTTTGACTCTATACCCTGACGTTTTCCACTTCTTTCCCCTCTTTTTTTTTAACAAACCGGTCGGCATGTAAGATCGGAACAAATAAATGCACACAGAAAGATGCAACAAGTTGGTCCTTTGTTTCAGGTACACCTGTCCTAGACAGGCCCAACCCCTGTGTTGAGCCTCCTAAGTCAAATATGCACATGATGCAAATAAACGTTCCTATCGGGGATCCGGCATAAGGCTTTGTTATTCTAAGTCATCGTCCTGTTGGAAAAAGTGTCTAGACTGGCTTTAAACTCGAGCGGACAACTCGAGCCGAAGAGGGTCAGTGAACCGGTAGCATGGCTTTCCGGCTTAATTGACAAACTCTCCGCCTAAACATGTGTGACTACAAAATCCTTCACCGGGTGCCAAGCACCACGACTATCTTGAGAAAAACGGGCTATGTCCAGCAAATGCCCGGTATTATATTTCAAAAGACTTAGAAAAGAAAAAATGGGTATCGGCACAATTTATATACAGTTCACAAAATATCAAAGCGGTAAAGCAACATTTAGCATATCAAATATAAACATGTAATAAAATCAGATAATAAATAAGCCAAATAAAATAATTATTCAAAGCTCGAATTCTTAAACCCTGAACCAGTGGTTCTGGGTTTGTTGTTCCCCAGCAGAGTCGCCAGAGCTGTCACACCTCCTTTTGGCGCGCCCCCACCCGGAGGTAGATGCGCGAGGGAGTTTTTCCAATTTAAGTGACAATATTCGAAACGGGATTATTCTATTTATTTCAGAGTCGCCACTTGGAATAAATTAAGGTGTTCCAAGTCACCATTTATTTAAATCCCAAATCGAGGAAATTTTTGACTTTCCAAATGAAGTCTGCGAACCAGAAATTCTAAGTAAGGAATTCTGTTGACCCGAGGGAAGGTGTTAGGCACCCTCAGATCCCGTGGTTCTAGCACGGTCGCTTCAATTATTATAAATGGCTAAAAAAATACCTGATTTTATACATGCTTATAAATTATATGCTCTAATTAAACTTTAAACCGCATTAACCTTTTAAACTTGCATTTTTAGAATCAAATGTGAATGGCCCATATTTATTTCTATGAAGTAATCTATTCTATGAATAACTTTACAACCATAATAGTATTTTAAACATTATTAACGACAATTGAGTTTCCATTGTAGCACTACGGGATTGAAAGTATCTTTTTTAATTTTCATGTTAACATATATAGGTTCGACATTCTAATAATAAATGCCTCTTATACGAATCACTAGTAGTGTTATCCTAAAGCAAATAAATTGATGAGCGGAGTCTCGTGTTATGTAAACTATCATACAAAAAAAATCAATGGTTGTTTAATAGCATTTGGATAGGTTCGACATTTATCTTTATGTAAGAGATAAAAATAAAGATAATCTTACTTCTAAAAAAAAGAACTTGTCAAAAACCCTGTATTACTAAATCACACGTGTTTTAAGCTTGGCAACATTTGAAGTTCAATTATAATCCTAAACCATGTAAAAACATTTAAACAAAATACCATTCATTTCAACTAGGACTTAGCCACCTTGTTTCCAACTCCAAATACATTCAAATTATTAATAATTAATAAAACTAAAACATGCTTCCAATAGGTAACAATACAAAGATATCATGACTAAAAGACAGTCTTCATTAACTATAATGTCCAAATACAAACACGGTTTATTGAAACCGCCACTCCGAACAACAAAGCTTTAAACTGTAATTTTCAATTAATTGTCAAATGGAGGAGACCATATCAACAGAAAGTGTGTACCTGGATTTCAATATCAGAAATGAAAGAAGAGATCAGTAGCAATTCCCAGCAAAACAACAAGCAAAAGACAAAGGTCAACAAAGGCTTAGAACTCCCGAAATAAGCTCGAAATAGAGGAGGATTTCAAAATAGAAACCAACCGCTTCCAGAAGACCAAAACAGCGCCAAACCCAAAACAAAACTTTAAGAAACTTTCAAACAACTTGTATATTTGAATATGAGAATGGTATATCCAATACTTCAAGAAAGGTTTAAATCAAGGCAATGATTTTAAGGCAGACCAAACAACAATCTATTTTATCTCTTGAAATCTGTTTTTGTTTCTATATCTTAGAGAGTTCTAATGTCTATCCAAAAATCTATTTTTCAAGGGTATGAAATGTGTGTTCTTCTTCAGAAAATGTTTACTCCCTTTAATAGGCATCAAATTAGTGCTGTCCTTCCCCCACCATCAATCTTATTCTTATTTTAATGTCAATTATTAAAAATCAGATTAGTGAAGTTACTATTATCACCATTATCCCTATATTATATACTATCTAGGTTGACCCCTAAGTTTATGCTACTTACCCCCTAAAAATTATTAGCATCCCCTAATTAATTATTGGATAACAGGTATAACCAATTCAATAGCTAATTCACACAAACAAAAACTCAAGAAGAAAAGATCTGACTGAATAAAAGTCTTGAGGAAGAAGAAGAGTTCAATGAACAAGACAAAATTACAACAACACTTCAAAATCAAAAATCGATAATCTGAAAAATAAAATAAACGAAACAAAAATTATAACTAACACTTTAAACTAAAAACATTAATCTAAAAAAACAGAAAGAATAAAACAAAAATCATAACTAACACTTTAACCTAAGAAAACAACAATCTGAAAGTCCATGAACGAACCCATATCGAACTCGAATCTTAGTGGATGTTGTTGCTCGTTCAAAGAGTTTCACCACTGCTCGTTCATGGACGACGGACAGCAGCTGAAGATGATAAAAATAGTAGCGTCGTTTGGACAGTAGGCTAACGGACTGCTCCATGGTTGGTGACGGGGAAAGGAGACGACATGGGGCTGTTTTGATGGTCGTTCATGGCAGTTTGGTCGCTGTTGGACGCGACGATCTGCTGCCGGCGACGAACGGTGGCTGTTGCTCCATCAAGAGGAAGAAAACGGGGGCTATTTGAAGGGTTGTTTAGGGCTGGTGGTTAGCGTGGAGCTGGACAGCGAAGGAGACAAAGATAGGCGATTGTTGGCGGCAAGAAAACAGCATTTTCGAAGCTTGGTGATGGTGCTGCCGCCGTTCATGGCTGCCAGTCCGTGGTGGCAGCGATGGAGTGATGCAGTGGCTGGCCGGCAAGCTGCTGTGCCGGTTCGTTTGGATGGCTGGTGGTTGGTGGTTGTGGCGGCTAGGGTTTTGCTAGGTTAGGTTTTGTGTTTTGGTTATTTGGAGAAGAAGAAGAGGACTTAGTCTTGTTTCTTTCATATAGAAGACTAAAATGTGACAAAAATAAGAAAGGGGCTGCTGAAATTAAGGGTAGGGTTTGGGATATTTGGGTTGGGTAGGTTTAGTTTTTGGGCCTAATTTCAATTCCGAAAATTGGCCCAATCCGAGTTTGCTCTCCTTATTTTTTCTCTTTTCTTTTAATTAATAGAACTAAAATTCTAAATTAAGTTATAAACTAAGTTATCTCGAAAAACACTAATTAAAATCCTAACAAATAATTATTATACACAATAAACACCAATTAAAGTAAAATTGCACAATTTTGACATTAAATGATAAAAAATGCGAAATATGCCTATTTTTGTGATTTTTATTTTTGTAAAACAAACTTGATTAATCCTAGTTGTAGAATTAAAATCTAAATTCAAAAATGCGACTTAATTTTTGTATTTTATTTTATTTTTATTAATTTTAAACAAACAAACTGGCATAGATAAATACAAACAGTAAAAATAAAAATAACGCAAAGTCCACAAAAATCACACACAACCCAAAACTATTTTATTTTGAATTTTTGGGAGTGATTCTCATATAGGGCAAAAATCACGTGCTCACACACGAGTTAACCAAACTCTCCAGGCCTTAGTTAGCCGGTTGCCTTCTTCGCCACTTACTCCTTCCCCCAATAACAATACACTGGAGAATCCTCGTTCTGGTCTCGATAACACAAACGAAGGATCCCCCAGTGGACCACGAGAAATGGATACATGTAATGCAAATAAGTCTCATTTACAAAATATGGTACTAACCTTGCAGGCACAACTCAAGGAACAAAGCGAACGGATTGAGCAAATACCAGGAGTTCCCCCAATAATCAAAGGGATTGATGCAGATAAATACTCTCAACAGCCTTGGAAACCAAGTACAGCTCCTCTTCTTATTTCCAAGAAGTTTAAAATGCCTGATATTTCAAAATATGACGGTACAATAGACCCTCGAGATCATGTGACACCATTTACTACGGGCGTTAAGGGGAATGATTTAACCAAGCAGGAAATTGAGTTCGTATTGGTCAAAAAATTTGGAGAAACACTTACAAAGGGAGCACTAACCTGGTATTCTCTCTTACCTGAAAATTCTATTAATTCTTTTGCTGAGCTTGCAGATTCTTTTATAAAAGCGCACTCACGAGCACAAAAGGTTGAAAAAAGAATGGAGGACATTTTCAAAATTAAACAATCAGACATGAAGTTACTCAGAGATTTCGTTGATAGGTTTTAATGAGAACGAATGACTTTACCTCGGGTACCAGATAATTGGGCTGAAATAGCTTTTGCAAGTAATTTGAACGACAAAAACTCTAAGGCACAAGAAAGCTTAAAGAAAGCCTTCGTGAATTTCCTGCAACTACATGGAATGCTGTTTACAACAGGTATACCACAAAACTCAGAATTGAAGAAGATACCGTACTCCAACATTCCCATGATGAAAGGACCTGATCCAGGAGGTCCGAAACCGAAAAAGATATCAAGTAAGAATAGATACGATCCATATCTGGGCCCTACAGAAAAAGATTCAAGAACGAAACAAGAAAATCAACGATATGATCAAAAATCGAGGAGAAGGAGAATGCAGTTCTTTCTCAAGATTTAGAAATGATAGAAACAAGTAGGAGCCATTTGATGAAGATGGAAGTTTGAAGGCAAGATTCGGTGGATACAATTTCAATGTTACCACCTCCGAGCTCATAGCTATTTTACGCAACATGGGAGATAAGGTACGGTAGCCGAAGGAGATGCGTTCAAATCCAAACAAACGCAATCCAGATCATTGGTGTGAATTTCATAATGATCACGGGCATAAGACCTCAGGCTGCCGATTTTTACAGAGTGAAGTAGACCATCTATTGAAATAGGGCTATCTCACTGAGTTATTTAGTAAGAAAGGAAAGCAGGCCTACATGAAAAATAGACAGGAGCCACCAAAACTCCCGTCACCCAAGAGAACCGTGAATGTTATAAGCGGGGGAGAAGGTATCTATGAGGTGGCATATCCAGCTTCCAAAAAAGTTTCTAATCTCACAATCATGCATGGGAAACGTACACGCCAGATGTTAGAAGATGAAGTTATCGCTTATGACGATGCAGACATGGAAGAAGTGATCACCCCCTGTAATGATGCGGTGGTAATATCTTTACTCATGCATGGTATTAAAATAAAAAGAGTTTTGATTGATCCAGGAAGTTCAGCAAATATCATCCTACTAGGGGGGTTACGGGAGATGCAAATGGAGGATAAGATGATTCCAAAGGCGCATACTTTATCAGGATTCAATAACTCTAGCATAGTAACTAAAGGAGAGGTAAATCTAACAACTTTTGTGGAAGGTATTTAGAATTATACCAAATTTCAGGTAGTAGATTTGGAAATGACATATAATATAATCATGGGAAGACCGTGGATTCATGATATGGGCGTTGTCCCATCAACCCTTCATCAAGTCATGAAATTCCCATCACCATGGGGAATCCACCAAATTTATGGGGAACAACATATATCTAGTAGTGTTAATGATGTATTAGATACAGGTAACGTATACAACATCGAAGGTAATTCGGATCAACATCCGGGTAATCAAGAAAACTCAGGTTTTAACTCAAAATCTAGTATAATTCAAAAACCTCAAGAGGGAGAAGGTATCGAAATATCAACTAAAGAGCTCGAGCATGTGATACTATTTGAACAGTGGCCTGTACGAAGAATTCACGTGGGAGCCGACTTGAGTTCAAACACAAAAGGTAAGTTAATTGAATTATGAAAAACTGACGTAGATTGTTTTGCTTAGCCCCATGTTGAAGTAATAGGGATAACATCGGATGTGGAACTTCACAAATAAAGGTCCATCTTGCGTGACCATGAAAAGGAAGGAAGGTAGATGTGATGACCCGGCCCGTCGTCACGAGAATTACCACCCCGTTATATTGTAAATACATGTTTTATGATTTTATATCAGTGTTAGAGTCTATCGGGTGAGTTAGGAGTGAATTGGATTGAAAATGAGGCATATAGCCTTTTTGAAGAAACTTGAATAAGGAAAGTCAACCCGGAGTTGACTATTTAGCTAGAGGGCTCGAAATTGGATTCTGATGATTCGGTTAGTTCCGGGAGGTGATTTGTGACTTAGGGGAGCGATCGGAATTGAATTTGGAGGCCCGGTGTAGAAATAGGCTTGAATTGGCTAAGGTTGAATTTTGGCGAAATCCGAACGGTAGGTGAGATTATGATCCGGGGGTCGGAATGGAATTCCGACAGTTGCAGTAGCTCCATTAGGTGATTTTGGATGTGCTGCAAAATTTCAGGTCATTCGGACGTTGTTTAGTCGGGTTTTTGATTGATTGTGTAATTCGGAATGTTTTAAGGAATTTAGGCTTGAATTCGATGCGAATTATGGATTTTGATGTTGTTAGACGTGTTTTGAGGATTTGAGCAAGTTCGAATAAGGTATTAAGATGTGTTGGTGTGTTTGGATGAGGTCCCGGGGGCCTCGGGGTGTTTTCGGATGGTTAAACGGGAGAAAATGTGGAAAATTGCGGGTTTGGGGTTCTGGTTCTGTTGTTTTCGCTCCTGCGGAAATGGGGGCGCAGGAGCGAGTCCGCAGAAGCGGACGAGGAGGCGCAGGAGTGCTTGTCTTCGCAGAAGCGGAAAAATGACCGCTGAGGCGGCGTCGCAGGAGCGAAGGGTAGACCGCAGAAGCGGTCAAGAAGCGAAATGGAGAAGTCCGCAGAAGCGGGCGATTGATCGCATAGGCGAGTCCGCAGGAGCGGACTCTTGGTCGCAAAGGCGGAACATTCCGCAGGAGCGGAATTTTATCCGCAGAAGCGGACCCGCAGGAGCGGTCCGTGTATCGCAGGAGCGGAAATGGCCAAATAGGCCTGGGTGCGCAGAAGCGACCAATTGGTCGCAGAAGCGGTTCCGCAGGGGCGGAAAATGGTCCGCAGAAGCGAAAATCGCAGTAAGTAAAGTGTATCAAAAGTCAGAAAAATTTCAGAAACATTTCACACATTTTGGGTCTCGGCTTTAGAGGCGATTTGGGCGATTTTGAAGAGAAACTCAAGGGAAATCATCAGGTAATCAACTATGGACTTAAACTATGATTAGTATTAGTAATATTATGCAATTATATCATGAAAATGGAGGAATTTGGGGTGATTCATGGAAGATTTAACCCTAGGCTTGAACTTTAGAAAATCAAGGTTTTGAATGGCCAAATGGAGTCCGAATTTGGTAAAATTGATATGCTTAGACTCGTATTGAGATAAGGGTCCCGAATATGTGACTTTTGTAATTTTTCGACAAGCGTACCGAAAGTTGGGTTTTGACAACTTTGGGAATTTTGATGTAGATTGAGTTGTATTGATTGGGTGTCGTCCCATTGGCCTAATTTGTTGTATTTCTACTGTATTTGATCAGATTCTACGCGTGCCGAGCTTGATTCTCGTGGCAAGGGCATTGCGGAGTAGTCGTCGCGCCCTATTGAGGTGAGTAATAGATGTGGGTGATGACCAGCGGGTTCGAAACCCCGGTATACCACTTTGTGACGCTGTATAGCGGCGAGACACGTACTCTCATGTGAGTGCGGGGTCGATTGTGATTGGGGACTATGGCTTAGTCCGACTTGTTGATACTCTGTTATGATATTAGGCTATTCTTGAGCCGTCGAACCTCCTTCTCGGATGGTTGCATATTATATATTGTGATAATGGCCACTCTTGAGCCGATGAACCCCCTTCTTGGGCGATTGAGTATACTTGTGGTCCGTGAACCAGTTATTAGATCCCGCAAGGATCATTATCATTGTCTATTCATATTGACATGTTAGTTACTACCAGTCCGTAGCTATTTCTGTTATCATGCTATTTCCAATCTCTGGAACTTGATATTACTGTTTTCCAACTGAAAATGATAAAAGATGTTTTCAAAATTACTTTTGAGCCCGCGAGGCTGTATTTGCATATTAGCTGACTGGTAGTGGATCGGGCTGCACGCCGCAGCGGTATATATATATGTTGGATCGGACTGCACGCCGTAGTGATATTGTGCTTGGGCTGTATGAGCCCCTCCGGAGTCTGAACCCCCATAGTGAGCACGGGTACCCAAATTGGATCGGGCTACGCGCCGTAGCGGTCATATCATGCATTGCATTGCATTTTAGCTACATCTGCTAGCTGTTATACTGTTTTGCTGGTACTTGATGGTACAGGTACAGTTGATATTGATTCTGTGACAGGGTATTTGACTACAGTTTTACATAGTGTTTTATTGCGGATTTCTTATATGCGCTGTCTTACCCTTGTTTATTACCACTAAGTCTGGCAGTACTCATTTTACTCCCTGCACCTTGTGTGCAGATCCAGGTACCTCTCAGCAGTGATCTAGTAGCCGTGCGAGGCGACATTTGTGGATACTCGAGGTAGCTGCAGAGTCCGCAGGACCCGATATTCCTTTTTATCGTCTCTTGATTTTTGTATTGACTTTTCTTTCCGCACTTGGTATCTTGTAAACCTTTATACGCTCATGTTCAGTAGAGGCTCATGACTCTTGACCCTTGGTCTATGGGAGTTGATGTGTTATGGGACTTGGTTCCCCGTTTTCGTTATATGTATCGTTGTTGCTTCGTGAATTAATATGCTTAAATGGGCTAAAGAGAGCTTCTAGCTCCGTTGTTTATATTAATTGGTCAGGCCGGCTTAGCAATGTGCCGGGCGCCATCACGACCGCATTTGGGGTCGCGACAAATTGGTATCGCAGCCTAGGTTTACTAGGCCTCGCGAGTCTTCGAGCCGGTTAGTAGAGTCTTGTGGATCGGTACGGGGATGCTTGTACTTATCCTCGGGAGGGCTGCGAACCTTTAGGAAAACTTCACTTTTCTTGAACTCGGTCGTGCGATCTTGTTGTTCCGAGAACTGAACTCTATATTCTATTCTCTCGCGTACGGCGAGAACGCGAGCATCGGGACGAGGTGGACGACCTCCATTGTCACCCGTTAGAGGCCGCGGGCGCGGTCGTACTAAAGGTAGAGGTAGGGCAGCCGAGGCGCGTGCCGACCGGCCCGCCTATTGTACCCGCTTCGAGAGCGACCCTCAGTGGTCGATGCTCCGGCAGCCCCCGCTCGAGGCCGGACTATATCTATTGCTATTCCCGGTCTTCGAGGAGACTCTTGCTCGTATATTATCGCTGTGTTCCGGTTTGGCTCGGGTAGTTTCGGCCACCGCTACCGTAGCGACATCTCAGGTCAGGGGGTGGTCGGCGGACCCCTGCAGCTCGCACACCCGAGCCGGTTGTTAGGGACTTCGAACGCCGAGCGGTCCTCGCTCGGTGGTTGCACCGGTTATTCCTCCGACTGCACCAGCTCCAGCTCTCCAGAGCATATGGTTGAGGTTATGCCCGACGACGAGCAGCGTCGTCTTGAGAGATTTGGTAGACTTCAGCCACCCCATTTCGGTGGCGTTGAGGGCGAGGATGCCCAGGGTTTCTTGGATAAGTGTCAGAGGATGTTGCGGACAGCTGGTATTCTTGAGTCCGACGGAGTTTCATTTACTACCTTTTAGTTCACTGGTCCCGCATTTGATCGGTGGGAAGAGTTTGAGAGGCGTAGGCCTCGGGAGGAGCAGTACCTCTCACACGGCAGCAGGTTCTCACTCTCTTTCTAGAGAAATATGTACCTCGCTCTCGTCGTGAGCGAGCTACGTCGCCGCTCGAGTGGTTAGTTCGGGGCGACATGTCCGTGACCCAGTATGAGCTCGATATACACAGTTGGCTAGCATGCCACATGGATGATCCCCAATGATAGGGAGAGGATCGAGAGGTTCATTGATGGCCTCAACTACTCTATCCGCATTCTTATGACCAAAGAGAGAGTTTTGTCATCATCATTCGAGCAGGTTGCTGATATGGCACGCTCTATCGAGGCGGATCGTCGCCGAGAGAGAGAGGAGCGGGAGGCCGAAGGCCTCTGGTTCAGGCAATTTCGGTGGTGCTCCATCTGCAGGGTATTCCCGCGAGTAGAGGTCGCTCATCTGGACCTTCTCATTCGAGCCGCCCAGGAGCAGAGCGGAGGTTCTCATGGTCGTGGTCGACGGGGGTTTCGACGAGGGTCGGCTATCGCTAGGTGCCCTTCCGGCCCGAGGTGCGAGCACCTACGTCATCGGCCCGGGGTTCTTCTCGCGGCGAGGGTTCCCTTCGGTCCCCTTCTCCAAGCACTGGGTGCATGTTATGAGTGTGGTGAGTTTGGCCACACGAGGAGACAAGTGCCCTCGACTCCGTAGGGACGAGACTCTGCAGAGGATCAACCCTCATCTTCCAGCACCATCTCGGCCTAGTAGAGGTGGAGATCGGTCTTCTCGTAGTCGCCCCGTGGGCGAGGAGAGATCCGGTGGAGGCCGGGCACGGTTCTATGCACTTCCCGACAGGCGTGATGCAGGTTGCCTCCGATGTAGTGATTACGGGTATCATTTCTGTCTCTGATGCAGATGCCTCTGTTCTATTTGATCCAGGGTCCACATATTCTTACGTGTCCTCTTATTTTGCACATCATTTGGGTGCGACTCGTAGTAGTCTTGATTTGCCTGTTCATGTATCCACCCCCGTGGGTGATACGATTGTTGTGGATCATGTCTATAGATCCTGTGTTATATCTATTGGGGGTCTGGAGACCCAGGCCGATTTGTTATTGTTGGGAATGGTGGACTTTGATGTTATATTGGGTATGGACCGGTTGTCTCCGTACCATGCTATATTGGACTGTCATGCTAAGACAGTTATGTTGGCCATTCCTGGTATTTCTCGGATCGAGTGGCGGGGTTCGACCGATTTCGTCCCTAGCCGTGTTATTTCGTTCTTAAAAGCTCGGAAGATGGTTGAAAAGGGTGTTTATCGTACTTAGCTTTTGTGAAAGATGTGGGAGCCGAGTCTCCCAGCATTGATTCTTGTACCTGTTGTGAGGACTTCCCAGATGTATCCCTCAGACCTGCGGGCATGCCGCCGGACAGGGATATTGATTTTGGCATTAACTTGGTGCCGGCACTCAGCCCATATCCATTCCTCCTTACTCGGATGGCACCAGCCGAGTTGAAAGAACTAAAAGAGCAGCCTTCAAGAGCTTCCGGATAAGGGTTTCATCCGCCCTAGCGTGTCTCCGTGGGGTGCGCCGGTATTATTTGTTAAAAAGAAAGATGGTTCCATGCGAATGTGTATTGATTATAGGCAATTGAACAAAGTGACGATGAAGAACAAGTACCCTCTACCGCGCATAGATGATTTGTTTGATCAGTTACAGGGTGCGAGGGTGTTTTCTAAGATCGATCTTCGTTCGAGCTATCATCAGTTGAAGATCAGAGACTCAGATATTATGAAGACTGCATTATGAGTTTCTTGTGATGTCGTTTGGGCTGACCAACGCCCCAGCAGCATTTATGCATCTGATGAACAGTGTGTTCAAGCCTCATTTGGATTCATTTGTGATTGTGTTCATTGATGACATTCTAGTCTACTCCCGTAGTCGGAGGAGCATGCTCAGCATTTGAGCATTGTGTTGCAGAGATTGAGGAAGGAGAAGCTATATGCTAAATTCTCCAAGTGCGAGTTTTGGCTCGAGTCCGTAGCATTTCTGGGACATGTGGTGTCTCGTGATGGTATTCGTGATTGTGTTCATTGATGACATTCTAGTCTACTCCCGTAGTTAGGAGGAGCACCCTCAGCATTTGAGTATTGCGTTATAGAGATTGAGGGAGGAGAAGTTGTATGCTAAATTCTCCAAGTACGAGTTGTGGTCGGATGAGTGCGAGGAGAGCTTTCGAATGCTCAAGACAGCTTTGACCACAGCTCTAGTATTAGTGTTGCCATCAGCTTCAGGTTCATATACTGTTTATTGTGATGCCTCGAGAGTGGGGATAGGTTGTGTGTTGATGTAGGAAGGTAAGGTGATTGCTTATGCTTCTCGGCAGTTGAAGCCACATGAGAAGAACTATCCTGTTCATGATTTGGAGCTAGCCGCCATTGTTCATGCATTGAAGATTTGGAGGCACTATTTGTACGGTGTGTCTTGTGAGGTGTATACCGACCATCGTAGTCTCCAGCACTTGTTCAAACAGAAAGACCTTAATTTGAGACAGTGGAGATGGCTTGAGTTGCTTAAGGATTATGACATTACTATATTATATCATCCGGGTAAGGCCAATATGGTGGCCGATGCTTTGAGCCGGAAGGCGGTCAGTATGGGGAGCTTGGCATATATTCCGGCTGAGGAGAGACCATTTGCTTATGATGTTCAGGTGCTAGCCAATCGGCTAGTGAGGTTAGATATTTCGGAGCCCAGCAGGGTATTGGCTTGTGTTGTATCTCGGTCATCTCTATATGATCATATTCGTGAGCGCCAGTATGATGACCCACATTTGGCTGTCCTTAGGGATAGAGTCGAGCATGATGATGCTAGAGATGTCACCATTGATAGTGACGATGTATTGAGGATGCAGGGCCGGATATGTGTGCCTAATGTTGATGGCCTTCGTGAGTTGATTCTGGAGGAGGCCCATAGCTCGCGGTATTCTATCCATCCTGGAGCCGCTAAGATGTATCAAGATTTGAAACAACACTATTGGTGGAGAAAGATGAAAATGGACATTGTCGGACATGTAGCACGGTGCCTCAACTGTCAGCAGGTTAAGTACGAGCATCAGAGGCCCGGTGGTGTATTTCAACGCATTGCTATTCCTCAGTGGAAATGGGAGAGGGTCACTATGGACTTTGTTCCTGGACTCCCTCGGACGGCGAGGAAGTTTGATTCTGTATGGGTGATTGTGGATAGACTGACCAAGTCAGCTCACTTCATTCCATTTAGTACTACCTACTCATCGGAGCGGTTGGCAACAATCTTTATTCGAGAAATTGTTCGGTTGCATGGAGTTCCAGTGTCTATCATATCCGACAGGGGTACTCAGTTCACTTCTCAGTTTTGGAGAGCATTTCGGCGAGAGATGGGTACGCGGGTTGAGTTGAGTACAGCATTTCACCCCCAGACAGACGGACAGTCTGAGCGTACTATTTAGATCTTGGAGGATATGTTGCGAGCATGCATGATTGACTTTGGTGGTTCGTGGGATGAGTTCTTGACACTTGCTGAGTTTGCCTAAAACAACAGTTATCGGTCGAGTATTCGGATGGCCCCGTATGAGGCATTGTATGGCAGACGGTGTAGATCCCCCGTGAGATGGTTTGATCCTGGTGAGGATAGATTGAGAGGGACTAAGTTAGTTCAGGATGCTCTGGATAGAACGAAGTTGATCCAGGAGAGGCTTCGCACAGCACAGTCTCGTCAGAAGAGTTATGCGGACCGTAGGGTTCGAGAGTTGTCTTTCATGGTTGGTGACAGAGTATTGTTGAAGGTTTCACCTATGAAGGGTGTCATGAGGTTTGGGAAGAAAGGGAAGTTGAGTCCTAGGTACATTGGTCCTTTTGAGATACTCAGGAGGGTTGGAGAGGTGGCATATGAGTTAGCCTTGCCGCCCAGATTATCCAGCGTCCATCCAGTATTCCATGTGTCTATGCTCCGGAAGTACATTGGAGATCCGTCTCATGTATTAGACTTCAGTACTATTCAGCTTGATGGTGATCTATCCTATGATGTGGAGCCTATTGCCATTTTGGGACGTCAGGTGAGAAAATTGAGGTCTAAGGAGATTGCATCAGTTAAGGTTCAGTGGAGAGGTCGACCCATGGAGGAGGCCACTTGGGAGATCGAGCAGGAGATGCAGAGCAGTTATCCTCACTTGTTTGAGACTTCGGGTATGATTCTTGACCCGCTCGAGGACGAGCGTTTGCTTAAGAGGGGAGAATGTGACGACCCGGCCCATCGTCACGAGAATTACCACCCCGTTATGTTGTAAATACATGTTTTATAATTTTATATCAGTGTTAGAATCTATCGGGTGAGTTAGGAGTGAATTGGATTAAAAATGAGGCATATAGCCTTTTTGAAGAAACTTGAATAAGGAAAGTCAACCCGGAGTTGACTATTTAGCTAGAGGGCTCGGAATCGGATTCGATGATTCGGTTAGTTCCGGGAGGTAATTTGTGACTTAGGGGAGCGGTCGGAATTGAATTTGGAGGCCCGATGTAGAAATAGGCTTGAATTGGCTAAGGTTGAATTTTGGCGAAATCCGAACGGTAGGTGAGATTTTGATCCGGGGTCGGAATGGAATTCCGACAGTTGCAGTAGCTCCGTTAGGTGATTTTGGATGTGCCTGCAAAATTTCAGGTCATTCGGACGTTGTTTAGTCGGGTTTTTGATTGATTGTGTAATTCGGAATGTTTTAAGGAATTTAGGCTTGAATTCGATGCGAATTATGGATTTTGATGTTGTTAGACGTGTTTTGAGGATTTGAGAAAGTTTGAATAAGGTATTAAGATGTGTTGGTGTGTTTGGATGAGGTCCCGGGGTCTCGGGGTGTTTTCGGATGGTTAAACGGGAGAAAATGTGGAAAATTGCAGTTTTTTGATTCTGTTCTGTTGTTTTCGCTCCTGCGGAAATGGGAGCGCAGGAGCGAGTCCGCAGGAGCGGACAAGAAGGCGCAGAAGCGGAAGAGATCACTGAAGCGGAGCCTGGCCCGCAGGGGCGGCTTCGCCGGTGCGAGTGGGCGATCGTAGAAGCGGTCCTGAGGCGTTATGGGGAGGTCCGCAGAAGCGGGTGGTTGATCGCGTAGGCGAGTCCGCAGGAGCGGACTCTTGATCGCAGAGGCGGAAAGGACCGCAGGAGCGGATGAAAATCCGCAGAAGCGGACTCGTAGGAGCGGTCCTTGGATCGCTGGTGCGGAAATGGCCAAAAGGGCCTGGGTTCGCAGAAGCGACCAAAAGGTCGCAGAAGCGGTTCCGCAGGGGCGGAATTTTATCCGCAGAAGCGAAAATCGCAGTGAGTTAAGTGTATCAGAAGTTAGAAAATTTCAGAAACATTTCACACATTTGGGTCTCGGCTTTAGAGGCGATTTGGGCGATTTTGAAGAGAAACTCAAGGGAAATCATCGGGTAATCAACTATGGACTTAAACTATGATTAGTATTGGTAATATTATGCAATTATATCATGAAAATGGAGGAATTTGGGGTGATTCATGGAAGATTTAACCCTAGGCTTGAACTTTAGAAAATCAAGGTTTTGAATGGCCAAATGGAGTCCGAATTTGGTAAAATTGATATGCTTAGACTCGTATTGAGATGAGGGTCCCGAATATGTGACTTTTGTAATTTTTCAATAAGCGTACCGAAAGTCGGGTTTTGACAACTTTGGGAATTTTGATGTTGATTGAGTTGTATTGATTGGGTGTCGTCCCATTGGCCTAATTTGTTGTATTTCTACTGTATTTGATCAGATTCTACGCGTGCGGAGCTTGATTCTCGTGGCAAGGGCATTGCGGAGTAGTCGTCGCGCCGTATTGAGGTGAGTAATAGATGCGGGTGATGACCAGCGGGTTCGAAACCCCGGTATACCACTTTGTGACGCTGTATAGCGGCGAGACACGTACTCCCTTGTGAGTGCGGGGTCGATTGTGATTGGGGACTATGGCTTAGTCTGACTTGTTGATACTGTGTTATGATATTAGGCTATTCTTGAGCCGTCGAACCTCCTTCTCGGATGGTTGCATTCTATATATTGTGATATTGGCCACTCTTGAGCCGATGAACCCCCTTCTTGGGCGGTTGAGTATACTTGTGGTCCGTGAGCCAGTTATTGGATCCCGCGAGGATCATTATCATTGTCTATTCATATTGACATGTTAGTTACTACCAGTCCGTAGCTATTTCTGTTATCATGCTATTTCCAATCTCTGGAACTTGATATTATTGTTTTCCAACTGAAAATGATAAAAGATGTTTTCAAAACTACTTTTGAGCCCGCGAGACTGTATTTGCATATTAGCTGACTGGTAGTGGATCGGGCTGCACGCCGCAGCGGTATATATATATGTTGGATCGGACAGCACGCCGCAGTGATATTGTGCTTGGGCTGTAGGAGCCCCTCCGGAGTCTGAACCCCCACAGTGAGCACGGGTACCCAAATTGGATCGGGCTACGCACCGTAGCGGTCATATCATGCATTGCATTGCATTTAGCTACATCTGCTAGCTGTTATACTGTTTTGCTGGTACTTGTTGGTACAGGTACAGTTGATATTGATTCTGTGACGGTATTGGTTACGACTTTACATAGTGTTTTATTACGGATTTCTTATCTGCGTCGTCTTACCCTTGTTTATTACCACCGAGTCCGGCGGTACTCATTTTACTCCCTCGCCGCTGCGGATCCAGGTACCTCTCAGCAGTGATCCAGTGGCTGTGCGAGGCGACGTTTGTGGATATTCGAGGTAGCTGCAGAGTCCGCAGGACCCGATATTCCTTCTTACCGTCTCTTGATTTTTGTATTGACTTTTCTTTCCGCACTTGGTATCTTGTAAACCTTTATACACTCATGTTCAGAGTAGAGGCTCATGACTCTTGACCCTTGGTCTATGGGAGTTGATGTTTATGGGAATTGGTTCCCCGTTTTCGTTATATGTATCGTTGTTGCTTCGTGAATTAATATGCTTGAATGGGCTAAAGAGAGCTTCTAGCTCCGTTGTTTATATTGAATGGTCAGGCTGGCTTAGCAATGTGCTGGGCGCCATCACGACCAGATTTGGGGTCGTGACAGTAGATTATGTAAAGCAAGAAAAAAATTCAAAAATTGGGTCAACTTGGAAGGACCAACGGTATGTGAAAAGCTATCCATTTATTATTATCGGAAGCTACGGTAAGCACCCTCTAAATTCGGGTAAACAATCTCATATGTATGACATAAGTAGGTATTCTATTAAATTCTAGGATATGATACCCACAACCATAAAAAATGGTTTTAATCATGGCATTTATAGGAAATTGAGACCCTATTTCTAAACCCTAAGATTGTAATAAAATCGTGAAAATTAATTGGTTTCATAGCTGGTTTTAGTCAAAATATCACATTTTGAAAAAGGGTGAAAAAGTCATAAATGGTCTAAACCCATTAACATGAATCTTATTTGGTGATGATTCATATAAAAAAAAGCGCAAGTTTAGAGATATTTCACATATCTCTTTTGGGACTTTTAGACCCATCATAAAATGTCATTTTTCTTTCGACTAACAATGAAGCATAATATGAGGCTACAGTTGCAAGTTTAAAAATTTGGAACGGGAACTTGGTATAAACTAGATTACAGCCAAGAACAACTCTCAAGCTTGTCATATAATCAAATACCGGGGATTGTAATGGCCAGGAAAGAATAAAAGCAATAAAATCCCAGGTTCTTCAAAACTTTGGACTTTGTGCTTGAAAAGATAATGCTTATAAGGAAGTGGACATGGTCAGGTATCTTCATGCTAAATTCTTTTTCTTTTAATTTGTTAAGGTTTTACTAACAATTTTAGATGCTAGGCAAAAACCCTAACCCGTGCCAAATGTTGAGCCACAACCTGCATGGCAAAATAGAATATTCTTAAATTCTAAGCCCAGGGTTATATCAATATGATGGAAATACATACGGGTAGGCAGTCTTCATCTAAAATTGTACCTCCGAGTCCCGCATATTTTCTGTTTCAGGAAAAGGACCAACATGTGAGTACTAAACAAGTGTTCAAGGCTTCATTCTTCAACGCTCAAACACCTGGGGGATTATACAGTATACATAGCTTCGTACAAATTAATAGACGCGGGTTCGGAGAGGAAAAGAGATACGGGTGTTCAAGTAAAAGTTGACCAAATTCAGCTACAAAGTGCCATGTATCAAGATTGAGTTGTGAATAGCTACGTATACAATATTCTTCAATGTTACTTTACATAAAACATTTTTCAATGTTGTAAACACTTTCCAAACCATTTCTAAGTATATAAAGATAGGGCTATGGTTATGTGCTAAAACAGGTTACAATAAAAAAAACCTTGTATATTTTATATTAAGAAATCTGTTACACGAAGAATAGTTGCGAGGAAGTTATAGACGTACTACAACGCATGTATCATTCGAAAAATTTGCTCAAGTTCATGCATAAAAACTTGTCCAAGTTATTTCATATAAAAAACATGTGTTTCCTATTTCTTTCATCTTATTATAACACCATTATGAAGTTGAGATGTCTTCTTCATTAAGTGTCGATATATAAAAGGGCCCTCTCTTTTTATACCTCATGTTGATATTCCATGAGATGGATCATATAGCATTTTCAAAAGATAAAAATGTTAAATTATTCTATAAGTTCTAAATAATAAAATAGGCAAGAATGAAATTCAAAGGAGTACTTATAAAACTTCTTGACTTAAAAAAGATTCAATAGAAAGTCTTTACAAAATAGAAAATCTTTACAAACCCCCCATTAATGTAAACTGGGGACTAATTCCATAAAATTCCTCAAAATTCAAAAACTAAAATTCTCTACTTGCTCCTGAAGGAGTTGGTTTTTCTGAAGTTGTTGTGTTAACTTCCTTGTCAGAAGCAATTATAGGCACATAATCAACTTTTAGGGAAGTAGCAACAATTGGGATGATGGGATTGTTAAGAGAAGCAAGAGTCACGGG
Source organism: Nicotiana noctiflora (assembly GCA_032618575.1). Lineage (NCBI taxonomy): Eukaryota > Viridiplantae > Streptophyta > Magnoliopsida > Solanales > Solanaceae > Nicotiana > Nicotiana noctiflora. Next base: position 122,594 of record JASVEL010002545.1, read on the forward strand.
AGCTTTAACTTCTGCGGGCTGATCCTCATGGGTTGGGATTGCAATATTGTCAACTTCAATAGAAACAACTCCATCATTGGAAGGATCATCAGCCACAGTGGTATCATCTGTGGGAGAAGGAAAGTCAAGTGGTTATTGAGTCATTTCAATGGTCTTTAAGACCTTGGCTAATTCTGATTGCAAATCAAAATCCTCTTGGCTAGCCTCTATTAAAGCATCACGGTGGGAGATCAAGAAAGCCCAGCTCACCTCCGAATCAAAACTCTCCTCAAGAAGAGCATAATCCCTTTGCCACGAGGTAATATCATTTTTTAATGTTTGATTTTCATTTACAGTGGCATTAATGGTGGCTTCAAGAGAGGCACGAGAGTCTTCTAAGGCACGTGCTTTGTTAGAGGAAGTTTGCAGATCAGCCCGAGCTTGAGATAAGTTTTGTACTAGTCTCTCGCGTATTCTTCTTTCTTGCTCAACAAAACTTTAAGTTCTCTAATCTCCTCACTTAATTTAGATAGTTGCTCAGAAAAAGAACATTCCTGGCGCTCGATTTCCTTATCCACCTTGCTGAAAAAAGCCTTGACTCCGTCTAATTCAGAAGTTAAAGCTTGTTTTTGTTGCTCCAAATTGCGATTGTTCTCTTGCAAATCCTTTATATTTTTCTGAGTATTTTTCAGTTGCTCTTGCCAACTGGTTGCTTTAAGATCAGTTTCTCTAGCTTTCTTTTCAGCCTCAAGAATAGCCCAGTCAACTTCACGAGCTTTCTTCTCTAAAAGATAAACTCTTCCCATGAGTTCTGTGCCTATAAGATTAGCCTGTAAAAACGGTATATATAAGTAAAAATTGAAGGGAGAATTTCCTTCTAATAAAAAAGGTGGAAAGGAAAATACCTTCAAAATACTATGAACTATGTCGTTCATTAAAGTCAAACAACTATGAATATTCATTTGTTTTCTTAACTTCCCCGATTAAGGGTTCGAGCCAAACGTCTGCCCCACCTGATTTTCTCAAAAGACTGTTATTAGCTGGAACCTCAAGTGTCACGCTCCTCATAGCCATGCTTTTGTTGCTGGAACTTCCTTCTACATGGCTAGTAGAAGAAGAGGGAACTGTAGAAGGAGGTACGGTAGATGAGGTGAAAATAGCAGAATTTGAAAAGGTTGGAATAGGTACGGGGGCAGAAGTTGGTAAGGAAGTAGGAATGGAAATGGTAGCAGGTGTAACACTTGAAGTGATAGGAGGGACAAAAACAAAAGTTGAAAGAGGGGTTTTCCTCCAAAACTGGGCCAAAATCACCACTCTCAAAATCTTCAATGAAAAGGCATTGAGTAGATTCAGGAGTGTCATTTGGAACAGTTTTTTCATCAAATATAATGGTAACGGGCTCGGAGGTACGAGCAGGAGAAGCATCAATGTCATCCTCAAAAACCACCACATGCCTCTTAGTCCTATAACGAGCTGTTAAAGAGGTATCTTCATCAACATTAGAATCTTCTTCAATTGATTTCCTCTTTGCCAGTATGTCATGTGTCCTCTCCAGAGCTAATGAAGTATTAGAAGAAGCTCTAAGGGCAGTACCTACTTCAACTAACATCTCTCAATTTGCAAATCCTGATAATGAGAAGGATATAAGATTGGATATAAAAAGAGAAAATTTACTATACGCAAAAGTAATACTAAATGTATACCATGAGTTTTAACTCTCCAACCATGTTTGGTTGAAATTGATTTCCAAATACGTGCCTCCATAGGCATGGCCTTCAAGATAGCATCTACCCAAGCACGGAAGCCAGGGACGAGTTCCACATCTCTCATGGTAGCTATCAAAAAACAGAACAAAATGTTTAAAAAAATAAAAGAAGGATCAAAATAGCAAAAACAGACACGGTAAGAAGTGAAATACTTAAGTGTCATATTCCATTTCTCAGGAAAAGGCATGTTTGATCCACCCACCAAATCAATTATGGGAACACTTACGAACCCTATGTACCAGCCACTGTCATTAATATCCTAAAGGTTTATCAAAACCCTCTTACCTCTTGCAGACAATGTAAAAACTCCATTATGAAAGAGTTTGGGATGGTAAAGGTGAATCAGATGAGGAAATGTAAAATCCACATCTGCTCTGATCGACATGAACCTTAAGCATTCCATTGCTCTCCATACCAGGGGACCAACTTGAGCTAAACATATTTTGAAGAAACGGAAAAATTCAAGAATGACTGGATCAATGGCAAGGATAAATTCTAGAGTGAAAGGATAAGTGTAAATGCAAGAAAAAATGGCTCTATAAGAATATATTCTCTGGTTAGGGTTGACTATAACTATGGGAGTACTATATTTCCATCGACAATCTTTTCGAATGATTGGGATCAGTGGTTCAGTAATTAAAGAAGGGTATTTATCAACTTTTTCCAATTTAAGCATATGCTCACAAAGAGATTCTTTGTCATACTGAAAAGATAGATCCGACGGTACGATTTCATCTATCGTTGGTTCTTGAAGGGGTTCAGAAGGTTCTTTTCCTTTAGAAGAAGATTTGTTGGACAAAGCCCCTCTAGAGGAGATGCCAGAAATAGAAGGGATGGTAGAACCAGATGTACCACCCCGTGTCGATCCTACACCACGAGGAGCACCTCATTTACCTCTTTTATGTCTTGAGGGAGCATTGGGAAAACTATCGAGTATGTGAACTCTTTTTGGGATAGGATGTCAAGATGTCATCGTTTAACAAATATTTACAGAAGAAAAAAAGAAGGAAGAAGCGATGAGTCACTTGATGAAGAAGATAACCGAAGAAGAAGGAATCGAAAGAGTATATGGAAAGCAACTGGCGAACTAAGAAGAGTAATGATGAAATGCCTATAATAAAGGTAACCATCACTTCGTGAATAGCAAGAAAAAGGCTGCAGAACCGTAGAGCTAGTGAAGAAGTGACACGTATGTGGTGCATTAAATGGAATGGACAATTGAAACGTCAACACTGACATAACATTTATTGTGACAAAAATTTCCTTTTTAATGAGAATCCACTTCCCAAATATTTAAATGATAAATAAATAGGAAGTTGGGGGACTATCTGTATTGGGAAAAATTGAATTTTTACCAAGAGTGATGTGGCATGACACGTGGGTTGGTCAAAAGGTCAACAAAATAATATGTAATCGAAAAGAGAAGTTCATAGAGGGCGCGAGGAATAGTTTAGATACATATCACGTATCTAAATAAGTCATTTAAGACTGTGGACTCTTGAGTATTCAAAAAAGATACGAAGCTAATGATAGGATACACGGAAAAAGGGAAAAGTAAGTAGATACGAGTTTCGTATCAATTCAAGACATTCAAGGGCACCAGATCAAAAAATATTTAAGGCATGGATCTGAAGACAAGAAGAAGTCCAAATTCAAACATTAAATACCTGATACGTTGAATAATTGGTATTTAATAGGAATAATTGTGTAACGACCTATTCAATGTCATTTATTACTCATATTTATGTCATTAAAGCCTAGGTTTCATTCTTTTACCTAGGGTCAGCTATAAAAGAAAGAAGTTATACCATTTGTGGACACGATCAACTATTGAAAGCATATTGAAATACAATTTTTCCTTACTGTTCATTCTAATTATTGAAAGCTTATTACATTCTCCAGTCTCTTGATTATTAGTAACCTGATTTTTCTCTTATTTTCTTATTTTAATCGAAATCCCATATTTTGGTTAAACACTTTCGTTGATCCATGTATAGCGGGATCTTAGTGTACTGGACTGCCCTTTATAAAAAAATAGTTTAAGCTAGCGCTTTGCCATAGATTCTCAAATTTGGTTTGAAAAATCTAATTTGGATGAAGTTTGATTTGAAGATGAAAATGTGTTTGGACATACGTTTTCAAAACATATTTTCCAACTTTATTTTGAAAAAACATGTACACAATTCACACGTTTTGAGATTTTGGCCCAAAATCAGCATTTGGAGTGATTTTAGAATTTGGAGTTTGGAATTTACCAAAATGTGCGCAAAATTTATGGCCAAACATGAATTTGCCAAATACATTCCAACTTTATTTTGGCAAAACTCATGGCCAAACGGGTCCTAGGTTTCTAGAAAACTACTCTCTCCGATCCAAAATAAATTATTTTTGGCCTTTTTCTTGTGGTCCAAAATAAGTAATTTTTCGAGATTTCAACAATGAATTAATTATTTTTTTCATACATTGTTTATGGAGTAAATAGTGTTGGAATATGTGTTAGAAGTGTTTATGTAAGATAGTAAAAGTTAATATGATCAATTCTATTGCTAATTAATAAGAATTTCTTAATCCGCGTGAAAATACCAAAAAATCACTTATTTTGGGCGGAGAGAATATGATTTTTGTGTGGTCTATCTCGTATTTTGACTTTTAGAGAAAAGTCAAAAAAGGTAGGGGTCAAACTAGCAATATAACCAGATTAAAGGGACTACCTAAATCAACGCGTCTTCTATTTATATTTATAGAAAAAATAAAATAAGAAAAAGCTCGCAAACCAATCCCCGTTCAAATTTATTCTCTCTCTAAAATTAATAGTCCAATAAAACCCCAAAGTAATATTTTCCTTTTTCCTGCTTCTTCTTATAAAATTTCCGGCTAACATTTTTCTCTTACTGTATATATATATATATATACATATATATATATATATTTTAACCTATTTACGTATTCATTTGATCTACGAATCTACGGTTATATAAACATTCGCGATGTCGCTGTTGGAGCCGGAGGCGTTTGATTTGCCGGCAAAATATCCGTCGGTAACAGCTCAGAGGAGGTGGAGAGATGCTGTTTCTCTCGTTAAGAATCGCCGGCGTCGGTTCCGATATGCTCCGAATCTCGAAAAACGTGAAGAAGCTAAAGAGCTCATGGAGAAAACCAGAGTACGTTTTCATCTCCATTTTTTTTTTCTTTTCATGCTTTCCGTGAAAATATCATGAACATAAGTCGCAGGAAAAGGTAGAGAATGGTGAAGAAGATTTAGTAATTTTTCAATATATATTAGAGTTTTTTTCTTTAACGAGAAGACTTTTCTTCGATGTTGAAATCTCGTGTTTTTATTGTTTTTTATACTCTAAATAGATGATTAGAGATTGTTGTTAGAACAGGAAATACATACTTAATATGTCTGTTAATTAAATCAAATGCCATTGAAAATTATCTGGAAATCATGTAATTGTGAAATTTGGAATATGATGCTCCACAACCACAAGTGCTATACAATGTGCGTTGATACTTGTAAATTTTATTTTGAATAGAATATAAGCCTGAAAATGAGTTCGAATTCGATTTCGAATATGTTAACTGGAGAAAATTTACATACTTTTTGAAAAACTTTATAGAACTGATTCTGAAATCCGAAAGACCGAAACCCAGATAATTTTTTTGATATTTTATAGTGAAATACCTTTACATTACTGGGAAGAACATCGGAAATGTTATGGATACTTAAGAGTTTAGATCCTCTGCTACAGCGCTGCTAATGGTGAATTTGTTATAGCGTGCTTTATCAGTTTGATACAATATGCTTGAATAGTTGTACATTTCAGGTAGAGATGGAGACAGATCATCTTTTTTATTTTTGTTTTCCGAGAAATAAGGCGGAATGAGCTCAATTATGATCTGTGCAGAAGATTTTCCTTTTTTGAAACTTTCCACTAGTTTTTTTTGGATCGGCGAAGATTTTTCGGCTTTGAAATCCGTTTCCTTTTGAATTTTGAAATAGACGATTAGATATTCTAGCTAGAACGCTAATACATGATAAATGAGTAATACTTCATAATAATGGTACCTTGTGCCAAAATACATGTACATTGATGGAAAACACCGAAAATTGTTATGGAAATGTTAACATTTCTCCTGCTCTGTAAATCTCATCCTTTTCATGTCCAAAATATTTCACAATATTTTCAACCACAGAAAATTTATCACAGACCCGCCTTTTATTTTTGGATTTATCGTTATATACAATCTGATTACATTATGTATTTTTTATACAATTAGTGTGAAAAACCTGTTATATAAGTTACTTAAATATTTATTTTAAGTTCTATTAAATAAAATTACTTGCAATTAGATGTGATGTGTAAAAAATAATTCCATGCGATCATCACATAAAACTTAATTTGTCAAAGAGTTCGTTTTTTTCAACAATATATAAAATGAGAGTGTATATACATGGTAAAAGATCATATGAAATACACCACTAGTAGTGCTTCAGCATTTTCCATATTTGATTCTTATGGAGTATTATATTTCCTTTTCTCTACAATGACATATTCTTGTTTGACTTTTCGGATGCGATAAGTTAGAAAATTCTTGCTCCTTTTTCTCTTTTGGATTCTCCGCTGGACTATCTTCCACTTGCGCAAATTATTACTTTTAATATGGAGGATAAATAGACAAAAACTTGGATCTTACATGAGGGAAGACTGAAAGATGTAAACTTTTCCCAATATTCTTTATAATTTCTTAAAAAGCTATATCTATTAAATACTATTAATAAACAATTAAATTAAAGTTAAATACAAAAATGAATATGAGAGTTTTATAGAAAACATTTGTGTCAGTAAACCAGATCTGGTTAGACAAATGAATTAGTTTATGTTTAATTTCTTAATTAATGCAACAACAAATTTTATATTTTCTGTTAATTAATGATTATTATAAATATATTCTAGCTTTATGAAAGAACTATCCGTTGGTCAGCAAGTAAACACTATATTTAGTACTCCATCTGTTCACTTTTACTCGTCCTCTTTAAATTTTTTACGTCCTTTAAAAACTATTATAGTAATAATAGTATAGTCAGACAACCATTTATTATAAAAAGTCAAGTTTTTTATGAAACCAATTTTCATGATATTTTTCTATATATATATTTTATAATAATACTATGCTATAGTATCCAAAAAAATCTGCTGTAGTATGTATTTTACCATATAACCCCTAATAATTATAGCATTTCAAAAAGTCTTGGAAAATAATTTTGAAAACGAGTAATTAATGATAAGGGTAAAATAAGATTCAAAAAAATTATCTTTTTCTTGATTTGTAAAATAAATTAATAAAAGTAAAAATATATTTTTAATATTGTAGATAAGTAAAAATGAGTGAGAGAGTAATTTTTTATTGACAAACTAGTAAGACATTATTAAGGGGACTAATTTCCTGCCGCTAGTGCTAAATGTAATGACTTTTTTGAGGAAAATGAGGCCCTGGTCATTTTGGTCTAGATTCTAGAGTCAAAATAACTGACCGTAGCCATACGTTATTAATTATCTATATCTACCAGTGTAGGGTACTTACTATTTTGATGTTGTGGGCTGACTAACAATTGGATAATGCATTGGCGCGGACCATCTAAAAAGTTAACAATCCCGGTAGTTCAGTAAAGAGAGATGAACTTATTCCCTTTTTTATTGAGGCCCCCCTTTTGGGTTTGGGTTTCGGTAACTTGTAAGTAGGAGTGACAAGTAAGTTAGATTTTTTAAATATTAGAATCAAACCAAATTATTTAAGTTGTTTTTTTTAATTTGATTTATGTTGGTTTTTCAGTTTTTTCAGTTATATATTTGTTTTTTCTTAAATATAAGACATACACTACCAAACACATATTTTGGCAATCACATTTTTAATGTAGCATTATTAAATCAATTGCCCTTTGATAAATCTATTATTTACCAAGATATATTGATAATAATTGAATCAAATAGTGATGAATAATTTAAGGACTCAATTAAAAATATGTTATTTTTAACACGAAATGGATACTTACACTAAACAAAAGAAAACTACTAATCAAACTAGAATATAAAGGTAAAGAACTATATCAAAAGTGCAAACTATTAACATTTATCATAAAATTTTTGAAATTTTGTATAACAATATAATATATATATAAATGTAATAATAAATTTGAAATAGCTATTCCTATAGTCGGTTTGGTTCGACTTTTTTCTGATTAAAACCAAAACCAAACCAAATTTGATCGGTTTTTAAAATTCAAAACTATAACCAAACCAAACCAAAAAGTACCAGTTTTTTTGCTCGGTTTGGTTTGATTTTCGGTTTGGTTCGATGTTTTGAGTTTTTATGAACACCCCTACTTACCATCATAATATGTTCTGTTGAGGATAAAAAGGTTTCTTCCATATTTGCCTCGCAGCTTAATTTAAGTGACAAAAGTTTGAGGAGTTTATGACTTAGTCATCGTTTGGATATATATTTAGCTAAAACTTAAAAAAAGTATTTATGAAGTTGTATTGAAAAATAATTTTTTGAACTTGAAGTTGTGTTTGGACATGCATTTTACTTGAAATAATATTAATGTTTTATAACTGGAAAAAAATATTCACTTGGAAACGAAAAATTTCTCTTTAATTGATGAACAAAAAATATTTTTTTTTAAAAAATCACCCAAATCTATGTTTAACGGGAACTTAGATTATTGAACTTAATAGTTACCAGGGGAGGGTAGTGTGTACGCAAACCTTACCTCTACCATGGGGTAAAGAGGCTGTTTCCAAATAGACCTCCAGCATCTTTCCCTCCAAGAACTTTCCACCTTGCTCTTGGGGAGTATATGAAAAATAAGTTGGAAGTGGGGGTTGCTTACCATCAGAGCAACCCCTCTGATGGTAAACACGGAGATTGAAGCCTGGTATTTATTTTGGAGGGGGGGGGGTAGGTGGGGTTCATATTTACCTAGATTGTTTTGCCTTTAGGACACATGCTTTGTTTCCCCATTAAAGTGTGTTATCAAACATTGCTTAACGTCATTGTCATTAAGTTAGCTTGATTAATTGTTACGTACTTATAAATGGTTGTGTTAATTCTGTGCCTAAAACGTTATAAGAATATGAGATCTTTTAGCAGCCTTCTTAATCATACTTATGGTCTGCCCCATTTCTAAACGTACAAAATAAACTTATGGTCTGCCGCATTTCTGAAGAAACACAAAGCCACTGTTAATTGTATGGTGAGTATGGTAATTTCAACTTTCAAAATTGGACTTCACAAAACTGCAGTAGTTGCCACGCAATGTGCTCTTTTCCTCTATGTAAACTTCAATTTGCATGGAGAAAGCAGTCCATATCTCATCTCTGGAAGAGCAGTAAAGCTCATCTGCTCAGTAAATGAGTACAAAATAAGTCTGTTCTTATGTGCACTACCAGATGCTTATTACTCCCTTCATCCCATTTTATATGAAATTTACCTTGGTATGAGTTTAAGAAAGAATTGTTTTTATAAAATTTGTGATCTAAAATAAGTTATAATAATTTTATGTGGTGATAAGTCATCTTAGTAAGGATAAACAATAGTAATTTTATAGTTAACTTGTTTCTATATAAAAGAATTATTCCTTTTGGGACAACATCAAATATGATGTAGTTAATGTAGTGCCAAAAAAGTCAAAATTCTAGCTACTGAACATTTGGTCAGCATCGAAATTTCCTTGAAACTTCCTTCTGACAGTGACATTTCTTCTAGCATCATAGGAGTTGCAGTGCAAATTGCTCTTTCCAGGCATCAATTCGCATGGAGATAACAAACCATACCTCATCTCTGATAGAGCTTAAAAGAAGTTTGTTCTTTTGTGGTCACCCACATGCTTAAATTATACTATTAGGAGCTTTCTCCTGGCTAAAAGAACCTTTGACTGAGGCTTGAGTTCTGAATCATGGGTTTTAGGATTTTAGAATTGTACGGAATACGTGGTAGTTAATGTAGTGCCAAAATGGTCAAAATCTAGCTAATTAACACGTAGTCAGCAGCGAAATTTCCTTGAAACTTCCTTGTGACATTGACACTGAATAGTACTAAGAAGTACAGAAGGAGACGGGTGACCCGAAATAAAATATCTTTTGAGTTTTTGCTGCCAGTTTGGCCCCATCTGCAGTTTTTTGTTTGTCCCACCAAGAAGTGTTTCGTTTGTTTTGCCTAACCGTTGGTTGTCACATGGAACATCAATTCCTACTTCTCGTATTTCTCTTAATAAAAAATTCGTACCACTGTTATATTCTTGTTGTCTGTGACTAATTATTTTCCTTTTGATAAAGAAAACATAATCAATTGGTATTCTTGTGACTGTAAATTGTACTCTTTGACGTATAACATCCCATATTCCTTGTCTGGACTATTTTACTTCTCGACCATCCAATCACGTGATAGCTTGAAAAGTCTTTGGGTTTATCTTTATTAAATAAAATAAATGTCTCAGGAAAAAGGGTATCCATTAAGGTGGGAGGAGCTGAGGCTCAAATCTCAATGGAGATAAAAATCACTAGGTGATTGGTTTTCATTTGTCTTAAGTTTTGGTGGGTAGAGTTTTTCGTACTTGTGGAAGACACCAAGTATCAGTAAGATAGCCGAGTTGTTCGGAAGCTGGTCCGAACCCTGCAACGTAAAATATACATAACAGAAAAGAAAAGAGAAGAGAAACAGGAAACTAAAATTAGGTTAAGACATCATGGACAGTCACGTACAAAAAAATACACAGTAGCTGACATCTGAATGCTTTATGCTTTGAACAAAATGCTCAACAAACCACATGTTATATCTATATTAACATTTGTTCCTTTTTATGTAAATTATACAAAACTAGTGCATTCAAAGCTACTATGGCATTCTGCAAGCTGCAAGCTGCAAGCTGCAAGAAGACAGAAAACTTGAAAAAATAACAGGGTTGAGACGTCTCTACAAACAAAGGAAAATCAAATAAGTACCATCATCACCGTAATGCATAATTATCATAACACTGCAAAAAAGGTCTCTTGACATGCAAAGATTTGAAAGAGAAAAAAAAAGATTTGTTCAATCTAAGTGATGATTTGCCTGTATTGCTGTTTTACTCCATGTAAGTTGCTGCTTCAGTTTTTTGAGATACTCATATGCCGGCAACAGCCGGATCCCTCAGACAGTGCTCACTGAACGATGATGTTTTTCTTCCCTCATCTGGGGTGGGTGGCCGGGTGCACTACAGATTTGGCTGAACTAGTAGTTTTGACTCAAACCTTATATATGTGCTAAGAAATCTATTAAACATGTTCAAATATAAAATTTTGAATCAGCAACTGAAAAGGTCAGTGGGTTTATGTGACATCCTACATCCCGGTCACATAAAATTCAAATCTTAAATCCTCCTCCACCCTCACCCATATATGACCTTGTTATTGCAATTCTTCAACAATCAGCCTGCTATAGTTATTTTGAAGTTTATCCTTTTGATCTGTCACTACAAAAAGCATTAGTATGTAGTCATAAAGTGTTTTATTGTGTTAATGTCTAGTTGTCTTGATATTGAAAAAATTATATAATGGTCATGTGGAAAACACTAATTTTGTTAATAAAAACAGTTGATTCCTGGCATCATCCATATCCTATGACACTAAGAATGATCGGTGTATCATTTTACTGAGAACCTGAATCACTTTGCTGTCACTTAGCTGTTCAAATACTATAGTTGAGTTCCCTAATCAGAGCAATCTTGTGACAAAACTAATGAATCATTTTGCTGTTCAAATACTATAGTTGAGTTCCCTAATCAGAGAAATCTTGTGACAAAACTATGTTGTCTCGTCATGGAACTAATGATATAACTGGAAAGCGTGGGTTTGGTAATTGATTTTGTTATTTCTTACCACATGCAATTTCCAGGAAAAGATTCGAGTTGGTTTCATGGCTTATATGGCAGCACTCAAGTTCATTGATGGTACAATTTGCTCAGATATTCAGTTTATTTTTTAACTTATTAAAACATGTAGCTGCTCCGCAAGTTTCTTTCTGCTTTTCTCATTTCATTCCTATTCTTTTATAGCTGGTGATCATGGTAGGCCTTCTGACCTGGTCAGAGAAGATATAGGGGCTGAACTGGCAAAAGACTTGCCAGAAGAAGCTCGAGCTGCTGGTTTTGGAATTAACCCTGATAAACTTGCATCTATAGTTGGTTCCTATGATATAAAAACCTTAAAGAAACTTGGAGGTGTTGAAGGGCTTGCAGGTAAATTGAAAGTCTCATCAAACGAAGGAGTCAAATCTAGTGATGTACCTGTGAGACAAAATATATATGGATCAAACAAATTCACTGAGAAGCCTTTTAGAAGTTTTTGGACATTCGTGTGGGAGGCTCTGCATGATTTAACTCTCATCATCCTGATAGTTTGTGCTGTTGTTTCCATTGGTGTCGGACTTGCAACTGAAGGGTGGCCAAAAGGAACATATGATGGTTTAGGGATTCTACTCAGCATATTCTTGGTAGTCTTTGTTACTGCGGTTAGTGACTATAGGCAGTCGTTGCAGTTCAGGGATTTGGATAAGGAGAAGAAAAAGATATCCATCCAGGTCACAAGAGATGGATCAAGGCAGAAGGTTTCTATTTATGACTTGGTGGTTGGTGATGTAGTTCACTTATCTATTGGAGATCTTGTTCCGGCTGATGGAATATTCATATCAGGATATAGCTTGCTAATTGATCAATCGAGCTTGTCTGGTGAGAGTGTGCCAGTAAGCATATATGAAAAAAGACCTTTTCTTCTATCAGGAACCAAAGTACAAGATGGTTCAGCTAAGATGCTAGTGACCACTGTTGGTATGAGAACTGAATGGGGTAAGCTTATGGAAACTCTTAGCGAGGGAGGAGAAGATGAGACTCCTCTACAAGTTAAGCTGAATGGTGTTGCCACTATTATTGGAAAGATAGGGCTGGGATTTGCTGTGGTGACATTTCTTGTGTTAATAGTCAGATTTATGGTGGATAAAGCTACTCACCATCAATTCACCATATGGTCTTCCAGTGATGCATTAACTCTTCTAAATTACTTTGCCACCGCTGTAACTATAATCGTTGTTGCAGTTCCTGAAGGACTACCTCTGGCTGTCACATTGAGCCTTGCATTTGCAATGAAAAAGTTAATGGATAATAAAGCATTAGTGAGGCATCTTTCTGCTTGTGAGACAATGGGTTCAGCATCTTGCATCTGCACGGATAAGACGGGAACACTAACAACAAACCATATGGTAGTAAATAAAATATGGATTTGTGGAAAGGCTAAAAAGGTAGAAAATGGTGCAGGTGGAGATGCAATAACGGATATATCGGAAAGTGCACTGGACTTTCTTTTGCAGGCCATATTTCATAATACAGGAGCCGAGGTGGTTAAAGACAAGGATGGAAAGAAATCTGTTCTGGGTACACCCACAGAATCTGCAATACTAGAATACGGATTACTTCTTGGTGATATTGATGATAAAAAAAGGGACTGTAATTTGCTGAAGGTTGAGCCGTTCAATTCAGCAAAGAAAAGAATGTCAGTGCTTGTTGCTCTTCCTGGTGGCAATACCCGTTCTTTCTGCAAGGGTGCATCTGAGATAGTTTTGAAAATGTGTGACAGGTTTATTGATTCTAATGGTGAAATTGTTGATATGTCAGAAGAACATGTTACAAACATCATGGGTGTCATTAAGGAATTTGCTGATGAAGCCTTGCGTACTCTTTGCTTGGCTTTCAAGGATATCGAAGATGGTTATCAAGAAAATAATATCCCCGATAGTGGCTACGTATTGGTTGCAGTAGTTGGAATCAAAGATCCAGTTCGCCCTGGGGTTAAAGAGGCAGTTAAAACTTGTTTAGCTGCTGGAATTACTGTAAGGATGGTCACAGGGGACAATATTAATACGGCCATAGCTATTGCTAAAGAATGTGGTATACTAACTGCTGATGGTTTGGCCATTGAAGGCCCAGAATTTCGCAACAAAAGTCCTGATGAAATGAGGCAAATACTTCCTAGAATTCAGGTGTGCTTTTCATTGCTTTATTTTATTCTTGAACATCCTTGTCTTTGAATACAGTTTGCTGAAAATGTGCTTTATATATTGTATGCAGGTTATGGCTCGATCATCCCCTACAGACAAGCATGTGCTGGTAAAGAATTTAAGAGGCATGTTTAGAGAAGTTGTCGCCGTTACTGGTGATGGCACAAATGATGCCCCTGCTCTGCATGAGTCAGATATTGGAATGGCCATGGGTATTGCAGGAACAGAGGTTTGTAAATATGCTCCTGCTCTGGGTTGATATTCTCATATATACCATTTTCCCGTTGCATGCTCCAGTTTGAAGGTTTTTGCCTTCATTTTTCATATATGGGGCACATGCATGCTTAGATTCTCTTATCAATTGCAGTCTGCTTTATATTCCATATTTTTAATATCTATGATACATTAACTATCTCATCGATGCTTGAAGTTGCCTGCTTGAATATTCCTTTTCAATATCATCTCACCAGAATAGTAAGCTTAACCATTCAATTGATCACCTAGAACTCATTAATTTCCAACACATAAGTAGAACTTGTGTTTTCTTGTGTATGTGATTTTAGTCAACATTTGCTGGGAAAATTCTACAAACCGTCCGTATGCATTTTAGCTTTTTTGTTTCTCCTGAAAAAGTGTCACATGTTCAAGCGATTTATTATGGTTGTTTGTTAGATCTTACCTGGATTAGTACTTGGTAGATATTGAAACTTTAAGGCTGTTTCTGATCTTCACTTTTTTAAATGACATTATCAGGTTGCAAAAGAAAGTGCCGATATTATAGTGCTTGATGACAACTTCAGGACAATTGTGAATGTGGCTAAATGGGGCCGTTCTGTATATATAAACATTCAAAAATTCGTGCAATTCCAGTTGACTGTCAATGTTGTGGCTCTGATGATCAATTTTATTTCTGCATGCGCCTCAGGTATTCATTGCTTTGATTGAGTCCATTCAATTTTTTTCTTGCGATATTAAAGAATCAAAAGTCACTCTCAGAGACAGAGAAAGGGGGAGGGAGGGAGGGAGAGAGAGAGAATGGGCACGGAGTTTTAGAAATAAATTAAGATTTTTTAAACTTATGGTCTGAAACAAGTCATTGGTTTTTGTGTGGTTATAAATCATCTCCTTAAGAGTAAAATGGAAAGCTTAAAGTTAAATTGTTTGTAAATATAAAAAGGTATCATTCTTGGCACAGAATAAAAAGGAAATAGTATCTGAATACTTTTCTGCTGCAACAACTTTCAGGATCTGCTCCTCTCACTGCTGTTCAGCTGCTTTGGGTTAACCTTATCATGGATACTTTAGGTGCATTGGCACTGGCCACTGAACCACCCCATGATGGACTAATGAGTCGGCGTCCTGTTGGAAGGGATGTGAGTTTCATTACAAAGACAATGTGGAGAAATATAATAGGACACAGTATCTACCAGCTGGCTATACTCTTAACCTTCAACTTTGCCGGAAAGCAGATTTTGAGGCTTGAAGGTTCAGATGCTACAAAAATCCAGAATACCTTCATTTTTAACACCTTTGTGTTTTGTCAGGTATGTATTTTGTATTCAGTTATTTATCCTATCAAGCCAGCTTTTATCTTGAGCACTGTATCTATATTCCAGTAGCAGTGCTTTTCAGTTCATTCTTTAGTGCTGTGTACTAGTGTAACGAAAACCCGATATTGAAGATACCAAATTCTATTGAGAAGTGGATTTGCATTCTCATACGGAAGGACCTTCACCAACCAGCTGACTCTTGATTGGTTTTGTACAGGTGTTCAACGAAATAAACAGTCGTGATATGGAGAAGATAAACATTTTCCGTGGCATATTTAGCAGCTGGATTTTCTTGGGAGTCATGTTTGCTACAGTTGTTTTCCAAGTTATCATCGTCGAGTTCTTAGGCACTTTTGCCAGCACTACACCACTTAGCTGGCAACTATGGTTGGTCAGTGTCTTGATTGGTGCTGCAAGCTTGATCGTTGCTGTTATTTTGAAGTTGATCCCTGTCGAAAAGGAGACTTCTAAGCACCATGACGGCTATGATCTGCTACCAAGTGGTCCAGAACTTGCATAGGAGTGTGGTAATCATATTCTTAAGAGATATATGGTTTGCTTGCTCGAACTTCGGATGCTACTAGACCTATTTGAGCCTTTGAGGTGAGAACGAAAACAAAACAAATGGAAAGAAATACAAAATAAAGACTTGAAAAACAGCTAAATTTACCATCTAACCTCCAAGTTCCACTTGAAAGTTCTTGGTCGATTCTCGTCTCTTTTTGTGCACAGGTGCTTGAGAAGTTGGGAATTCATTATTTGTTTGATGGAAAAGCTACTTTTCTTTCTTTTTGGTTTGTGAAGAAAATATTCATGAGAAGACCAGATTTTGTAACTTTGCACTCACGCTGGTATCGTAATGCTCTGGAAGGGTTTATAGGTTGAAACAGTTGACATGAGAGGAGTAATTTCCTGCTTGATCCACTGTTATGTTTTGACAAATTTTCACTCCGATTTAACATTTCTTTCCCTTCTCGTCTATTCGTTCACCCCCAAGCTTTCTCCAATACATTACTTTGTTTTTCCTCTTGAGATTCATTTATTTTTTAATGCATGTCATTCGTTTATCTAGTAATGGTTGTTTTTGGTTGAACCATTCAATACTCACTGGTCCCACTAATATGGATTTGCATCGAGCAGGCTTTCTAAGGTGGTAAAATTCTCTGATGCAAAGTATCCCGTGAACTTGAAACTGTGATCTTTGGTTAAGGGTGAAGATATCATACTCATCCTACTTGTTTTAAGTGCTTGTAGAAGTTTACTTTGTTGGGTCTCGACTTCTTCACTAAGATCTTCCCAATATTATATAGGGGTCTATCCAACCAATTTCTTGAATGTCCAAATTTATTTGTATTCAAGCATATATTCAAGAACCAATAAATTTATGAAATAGTCTAGTTACACAAAAAGATAATATTAAAGCATAAGAAGCAAATGTGTTCAATAAACAATAAAATACTAACTCTGGTTCATAATGAGTAACTTTTTGATCTTTTTGTTTTGATCCAAAATAAGTGATTTTTTACATAATCAAGAAGGAATTAACTTTGTTTTTCCAAAATTTGCCCTTACATATCCCAATGTGTCAAGTTTATAATATAATATGCAAATTTTAATTAAGGGTAAATTAGTAAAAATACTTTTTTTTTTGAGGAGTTAGTACTTTTTTAAGGGGTGTGCCAAAGACCAAAAAGTCACTTATTATGGACCAAGGAGAGTACTTTACTAGGTTTGTATTACTACAATATACTGTTTCTGCAGAACTACATATAGTTGCCAAGTTCTATAAAGTAAGAAGCAACACCAGCCCGAGTATATATTTACAGAGAAAAGCAGCAGCAAAATGCCAGACTCAATTAGCAAACTAAGCAACAAATGAAACTTAGCTCTACAAAGGAAGGTTCTTGATTACCAGGGTAATGATCATTTCAGTACCAAAAGAAGGGTAATTATCAACAAAAATAGTAAAGCCTTCCTGGAAGAACTTGGCTATAATGATTCCTAGAATCAACTTTTTCTATATTCTTCTCATGTATCTGTTCTTTATATAAGCAAAACTTCGTTTCTCTGTACAGTTGGTTACTTGGTTATATGAACATCATTTGCTAGTATCGCCTTTTTGCCATAGAGAGCTCCTTTTCTTCTAAAAAAAACTTGTAAAATTCTTTGTTACGTTTCATTTGAGAATATGCAAACGAAAAGAGGATTTAGAGATCGCTTCTAGGTTGACCGACCTTTAGCTACCAGCTTAAAGTGAAGGACTTCTTGAAGCTCAGCTTTGCAAAGAGTATATACCCCGTGCAGATTCAGTTGCCTTGCCACGGCCTTGAGTTGATTGAGTGTCATAAATTGTAGATCTGCTATGTGTGGTGTTGGAACAATGAATGCTGCTGTGGAAGCAAGAGGTTTGACATTCTCAACTTTAACAACTTGAAGACTTTGATTTGATCTGTCATGTGATTTTACCAACCTATTCTGAAAGTCTCTCAAATTCTCACTCTTGGAGGACTGGTCCCCTAGAACTCGTTATCCTTCTCTTCTTCAATTGAGTCAAAGAAGTTGAACTGATCTCTGGAAGATCACCAGTTCCTTCCGCTCCACCGAGTAGTAACATATTTTCCTTGACTGTTTCATCTCCAGACTCATCACCTCTGTTCTTCTGAGTACTTCCTATTTTCCACTGCCTCTTGAGTTTTACACCAGAAGGTGTCTTGAATCCTAATTCCTCGGCAAGACATGGCTCTTTAGTCTTTTCGGGAGGTAAGTTCCATTTGAAGTTCAGCCTCTGACCTTCTAGTTTCAGGAACAACTTTGAGTCAGATTTATGTATGGTGAGTACTTGACTTTTCGAGGGTTGCTTCTCTTGCACTTTACCTTTGACTTTTTCCAGAGGCTGGCTTCTTTCTTCTCCCTTTAATCCAAGAAAAGATTTTGCACCAGTCTTTTTCCCCCTTGCCAACTGACTTGAGGTGTGTTTTTCTCTTGTCTGACCAGCCTTCCCTCCATCTGTGTCTGTTCATCTTTGTATTCTTTGGGTTCTTGTTTTACAGAAATTAGACTGGTCTTCAGAATTGATCCAGCAGGCTGTCAAACAACATTGTCCCCCTTTTAGATTTAAGTCTCAAATAAGAACTCGATAAAAATTCGAGAGGTCATAATTTCTTTTCTATAAGTACAATGAGAAGGCCAAGAATGACACGCTTATACTGAGATTTGAAACCCGTAAATTCTAAAAGTTGCTTTGAAGATCTTTAGTTGTTGTATTGTGATTTAGAACACATTAAGTGACACAAGAAGCATTACATGGTTGAATGAATGGATACACAGACTCTAATGGACTCTACAAGTACTGAAGCCACAGACTGTGCCCTTCGCTCCCTCTCTAAGCTATACATTGCCCCTGGCTTTTCTTCCTTTTAAAAGGGAAGCCCCGTACACAAGGCAACCCGCATTCACGCTGGGTCCGGGAAGGGCCTCTTTTTAATATAAGCTAAATGCTGATATAAGAATCTACATTCAGGCAGTGCATCTTTGAAAAATAAGACTCTAGCCTGTTTGAATACTGTTACAGCACACTAAAGCAAATGGAAGATATGTCCAACCTTCGGTCCTTTTCCATTGCTTGTTTCCTCAACTTCTGGAGATGAATTTATGATTACCCTTTCATCATTAGAACTTCGTGGCATCAATTCATCCTCAACTATATCTTCTGATATGTTGATCTTCCTCTTTGTTGTTCCGCAAGACTGAGCTTTGTCTTTTAGAGACCTCGTGCTTACACTCTTTAAAACAGCGCATGCCACTTGCTTCTGTAAAAGATTAGATAAGATAACCGGTTAGTTGAATGAGCTAGATCGGTACATAACCTTTATATAAATAAATATGCTCATAAGATTTATAAGTACATTGTTGAGATGTGGAGGATATTCTCTTTTGCTTGCATTGATCAGCTTTCAGGGAATATCAAACTTGTTCAAATCCTTCATAGTGGAATCGTCACTAGCATGGCCAAAAGCCTTTTTGCTGGAAGCTTTGGATATTGTATGCGCATCCAGTTCATTGTTTGAGAAAAGATAAAAATGCAGTGAACTGGACGAGTCCAGATGGGAAATGATGCCATGGGTGAGCTGAAACGCATTCACTACAAATACTACTTCCATGAGAATAAAAGACCCATGGAGATACCCGTGAACAGACTTCAGATATTAGTTATAGACTCACAAAAATATGAGAAGTAACTACTCCCAGGCCTAGCTCAAGTGGCAAAGGGGGGTGGATTTGTGTCTTAGGTCACAGGTTCAAGCCTCCACACCATGCAAAGCAAAGCCTCATATTTAAGTGGAGAAGGATAGAGGGGCGGGCCCATTATCCACCGAGTTTCGAAGGCTGCGGTTGGTCCAAAGGATCGGCCCAAGAGGGATTTCTTGGTCATCAAAAAAACAAAATGAGAAGTAACCATAGAAATAATTATCTAACAAACTTATGCAGTATATCCTAAATGGCTAAAATCCTGCACACTTATGGCACCCTCAATTCCAAACTGGGAGAACCTGTAAAGTTACACAATTTCCTTGGTTCAAATTTTCTTGCATTTTGCTATTCTTTTAGTGGAACAAAGAAAGTTAATAAGCACTTACTGTTTCTTGATGATTTCTTTCTTGAACCGCAGATGGTGTCTGGACTGTAACATTGGCCTGGACAGCGACACCCACGTTTATTTCTACAGTCTCATTATCCTTTAAATCATGGTTGTCCGTTGCTTCAACTTTTATAAGACCTGCTGCAGCTAGCTTTGAACTTCCAAGGCTAGAGTTTGCAGGCTGTTGATTTCAAAACAGAAGTCATGTGAAAATCCAAGAGTATAGCCTCAACCAACTACTTATGGGTCGTTTGGTCACCGGGATAAGGATATCAATCCAGGTATAAATCTGCGATTATAGTTATCCCATGTTTGGTTTTGGTATTAGCTAATACAACAACAACTACACAGTATAGTCCCACAAGGTAGGGTCCGAGGAGGGTAATATGTAGACAGGCCTTACCCCTAGTCGAAAGGGCAGAGAGGCTGTTTCCAATCGACCTCAGCTAAGGGAAGGAACAGCGAAGGGAAGGAAGGGAAAAACAAAAATAAAAGACAAAAGAGCATTAGTAACTCCAGCGAAAATCGCATAAATAATTCTCTAAACATAAGAACCATAAATAAAATGGCATGCAATACTGGTATTAGCTAATACCAATATAAATTTTATACCAAAATGGTGGTATTAGCTATCCCATATAGGAGGTGGGATGGATAATCCCATGGGATATCCAAAACTGAACCAAACGACCCCTTAATTGTAAGTTCAATGATTATTATCCATACAACTGTAGATATAAATTCAACAATTGTCTTTGTTTAACAGCCATTATTTTCCTTCTTTAGTTTTTCAATTTTAAGAATCAGAAATTCCAAAAGTTTCACGTGAAACAGCAATGCTCATGTGCATCCAGTAAGTTACTAATATCTATCTCAAGAACAACAGTAATTAAGCAATCTGGCATGGAAAACAATTAAAACAGCCATCGAATCCAATATTAGATAAGAACAAGTAAATGTTCTGAGACCAAACCTGCTTGTCTCATGGAGAAAAGAAATTTCTCAGCAGTCTCTCTAATATCTCATGAATTCTCTCTGGGGGCTTTCTATTTGTCAGTAAGTGAACTCCAGAAACTTGGACATTTTTATGTTTCAAGGTCGTTATCAAACTATCGAGATGATCAATCTTTTTATTTAAAGCAGCAAAGCACATGTCGGACCATTTTTCATCGGTGCAGGCTAGTTGGCTCTGTAGCATCACTATATCATCTTTAAGTTCAGCAATTTCTGCATCAGCTTTTGCAATGAGCATCTCCAGCACTTGCAGACAACATTTCTCATTTAAGGCATTTTCCTCTATAATGTCTGCCGACGCAAATCAATAGAAAAATATGAAGTCAGTTAGATGCACATTGATCGAAAGCAAACCAGGTTTATTAAAATAAAAGATCTAATAGACCTGTCAAGAAAATATACAAATACGAGAGTTAATTAATATGAACTTACCGAGCTTTGGATTGAAATAGAAGTTGAAGACCAAGCTGTTTGTTGGATGACTGTTTTCATCTGAAGAAAAAAAAAATAAGTTAGTGCTTAAACCAAAAGGAACAGTCTGTCCACTTCAACGCTGCTTCTACCTAACAAACCTGAAAACTTTAAGGTTAAAATAAGTTGGCAGTGCACTTATCAAAATATAATACTAATTAGACAAACCTTGAAGGTAAGGTGGACTCCAGATTAACAAATCCATCTCTTTAACAAAATTCACCCTGTATCAGAGACCAAAAATAGAAGATCACAGTTACATTTCCTAATTTAAAAGAATACATCTTCCACCAAGTATAAGCTATGTTATATTACCACTTGATTAAGACAAATCATATTACACTACGACCAAATCTCCCGGAAAAGAAGATTTGTTTCTATATCAAAAGCAATTCCAAAGTATCTCCTGTTAATCAGGATATGTGTAAGCTATGTTAACGACCACTTGAAATATGCATAGTATGTGAGCCTATACACACACATACACATATCAACTACTAGTAATGCGTTGGTTGCTAATGAATGCTGCTTCATTTAAAATTAAAGGCAGCAGAGCATGGGTGAAAGCTTCAAAATATTGAAGACATGAACTGAAATTTGTTAGAAGTATTGCATATATTATACTCAGACGATACTCTAGTACTGTCTAAAAAGAAAAAGAAAAGGAAAATTAATGTAGCATTTTACTATAATAATGTTAAAGCTTAGTCAACCACAAAATATCACAGAGAAATTATCTTCTTCTCTTTTTTCTACAAGTACAAATAGAAATTATCTGAACATTCTGAAATGTTGCGAGATCTTCAACTTGGTGAATACAATAGAATTCAAATACTAATTCGAAATTCTAATTCATCTATCTCTTTTTTTAATGAGAGTGGTGTCCATGGCAACTTGTGCACCCCTTAACTATCGTCGTGCCCCCCCCCCCCCCCCCCCAGAGTGGGTTTTCTAGGGCTTGAATCCGGATACACCAAAAAATATGGTGATGTTCACCCCCTGTCCTCGTCCTCTACAGTATCCTCACCCCCACCCCCCAAAAAAAACTCAGACACCCACCTCAAAAACAAAAACTAAAATATGTTCGCGAAAAACCATCACACAACAAGTACATACTGAAATATTGATTTGTCTACATACAAATTTTTGAAACCCTTAAACATGCATAAACAAAACCAAAAAAAAGTTCTCGTTTTGCAGAGAAATGTTAAAAACACTTAATGAAACACAGCGACTAACGCTTTTC
>JASVEL010002546.1:0-103875 GCA_032618575.1 Nicotiana noctiflora
CGGCACAATTTTATATACAATCCACATAATATCAAAGCGATAGAGCACATAGCATGTTGTTCAAATCATATAATGAAGTCAAACAATAACGCGAACGGCAATTCTAAAGAGCTCGAGTTCTTAAACCGTGAAACAGAAGTTCGGGGTTGGGATCCCCAGTGGAGTCGCCAGAGATGTCACACCTCCCTTTTTACTACCCCTACTTTGGGAATAAGCATATAAATATGCTCGTAGGGTATACCCCGACGTTAGATACCCGAAACGGATAAGATAACGTAATGGAAGGAGTTTTTCCAATTAAAGGACAATCGGTTCGGGATTTTATTTGAGATTAATCAGAGTCGCCACTTGAGAAAGATAATGGTATCCCAAGTCACCGGTTAATCCCGAATTCGAGGAATTTGACTCTTAAAAATGTCTGTGAAGCAAAGATCCGGATAAGGAACTCTATTAACCCGGGAGAAGGTGTTAGGCATTCCCGGGTTCCGTGGTTTTAGCACGGTCGCTCAATTGTCGATCCCGACTTTTGTTTGACTCAATTACAGATTTTTAACAACATATAGTGCTTTTTACATTAAGTATTGTTTTTAGGGAATTTGCGGCATCGCGAAAACACGCCTCGAGTCATACCGCAACCAGCACGTCTATGACTTTCGGTGTCTTTCAGCTTTGCCGAGATTTGGATTTGAGTCGCACCAAGTGCACACTCATTCAATGGAAGGCATATTAAATCGTGCCCTAAAATAGTCTATCGGCTTTTAATTGTTTTGGGTAAGACTATGGAATTAGCTAATAGTCTTCCCAAGTCTAATTATGTTAAACCATTACTAAATGGGGGGCCTGCTTGTTTTGTGTTATGCGAGGCTCATCCCAATTATTTATTAAGGTCCGATCCTACTTGTTCAACTATATTTGCTATACATTGTTTTTGCCTTAATCATTTTAACATTGAGCAATCCAGGCCCGTCGGGTTTCTATTATTCAATGGGGCCTGGTCTTCTTTTCACTAAACATATGCTTGAACTGCCCTGGTCTTCGAGACCCAGGTTGTTGTTGGATTTCTGCTCGCAGGCCCAGTTGGCTTTATATAGAGATTCAGGCCCATAACACGCATTGGTCCCAAACTAAATAGAAATGGAAATAATTGAAGCAAAAGAACAAAGATACACATTTGAAATTAGAAGGCACTTTTATTTATTCAGTAAGGAAATCAATACATCAAACATCCGCTATAAATTAATTATTTATTACCATAAACCAGAACTAACAGACTACTTCTTCTTCTTACACTAGCGTTTTGAGGTTAATACCTAGTCTGAGAAGGCGACGTGATTACATAATAAAACTTAAAGAATGATTAAACTAATTAACTATGGATCTGAATTAACTGATTAACTACTCACGTATAATTACATTACCAGTTTCATTATATACTAAGCATTTTTACATTACAAATATGGTTCTAGTTAAATTGAATCAATACCCGTAAATGAATAACTCAGAGACTTATTTATAATTATGTTACTGATTTCAATGTGACTTGTTTTATCACCAGATTATTAGCCTAAATCATGATTGAAGCACTATTTAATCTAACATTTCCTATTTTTAAGCTTATCTATGTGTAAATGACATCTGATATGTGATTAAGACTTATGAATCTACTGTGAGTGAGTGACCAACCGATTTTGAAATTATTATTAACTAACCCATGTTTTAAGATCTATTACCTAATTAAGCTAGGTGATGCACTATTGCTACTATACTACTAGTTATTACAATGTTTTTGTTTTTCGTTTTTTCAGCTACTACAGAATACTACAATAGGTAAATGACAAATCTAAACTAACAACACTAAAACATAAACTATAAGACAGCATATAATCGGGTCCAGATCTTCATTTTTATTTCAACAATTCGCCATTACAGCTTCAAGTGCAAGAGTAGTGTACCTGAATCAAAATGGAGAAAGCCGATGAGTTCTAGGGGGAAATGGAGGTAAATAATCAGCAATAGACTGAACAGCAATGCAACAGTGGAATTAAATGCCAGATGAACAAGACAACACAGCAATAGCAATCAAAGATCCCACAGCAAAGCAAGTAGAAATTCAGACCCAATTCGAGCAAAGAACTCCAAAACCCAGAAGAAATCCACAAGTTTTCACCAGAAAAATCCCAGAAGCACTACTGCTAAGCTATTTCTTTACTCTGAAACTTTGTATTTAAAAGCCAGACTCGATGAATTTCAGATTGCAAAAGTTCGAACCCCTTTTCAGCCCCTTTTAGGGTGTATTTATAGTTGGGCAAAAGGGCTGAAACTTGGGGAGAAAGTATGGGATTAATCCCACTTCTCTCCCTCTAAAATTTATGAAATATACACTAAAGTCCCCATTTCAGTAAACAGAAATCCTTCCAGCATGTGCTGGAAGGTTCTAAAGATTCCTTTTTATGGGTTTTTACCAATGTAGCCCTAAGGGTTTGGGATTTTTACAGATTTCCCATTTTAGGGAGACCATTATACCCTTAAATCTCTTCAAAATTGTAGAAATCAGGGGTACAAATGACTCCCTTACCCTCTTAAGTTTCAAACTATTCACTAAAATACTATTTCAAGTTCCCTATATGCCCTCAAAGGTTTTGCTGATTTACCAGACCTGCCTAGGTCAAGTTTCAGCTTCTTTAGGACTTATTTAACTAACAGCCATCCCTTGCATTGGTATTTAAGGGCTGGCCAGATCTATCATTAAGAACTATTTCAATTTTAGCCTCTTTTACTTAGTTCCAGTTAATTAAGACCAATTTACTTCAATTTAAAACTAATTGCAGGACTAGCCTGCTTTATTAACTCTTTAAAATCTATCTAGTCTCAAGTTGAGACTTGGATAATTACTGAACAATTAGGCCCAAAACATTTGCAGATTTGGCCCTTTTAATGTTCAGGGCTCAATATAGAGCCTGGGCAAGTCTGCATTTGCGGACTTAGCCACTTTGCACAACCAGCCCCTTTTTTAAGGTGGACTGTGTGTTAGGGCCTTATAGAATTGGTCAACCTTTTGCAAGGTTGACCACTCTTAGGCCAATTATTGCTTAATAACCTATTTTTGTGATTTTCAGGTCAATTAAACTAAATTGCAGGACTAGCCTGCTTAATTGAACTATTTAACTAATGGCCAGTCTCAAGTTGAGACTTAGCCTGGGTAATTAAACCCATTTGCTGAACTGTTGGGCCTAGAACCTTTGCAGGTTTGGCCACTTAATGTTCAGGGCTCAAAAGAGAGCCTGGGCAAGTCTGCATTAGCAAGCTTGACCATTTTTGCACAACCAGCATCCTTTGAGAGTGGGCTGGTGTGTTTGGACCTTATAGAATTGGTCAACCTTTTGCAAGGTTGACCACTCTTAGGCCAATTATTAAACTTATAGCCTATTTTGTTCATTTTCAGTTTTAACCTATTTAAAAACTAGCCATTTTCATGGAACCTAATGCTAGCAGCTATAACCAATTCCCTTAAAGTTCAAACAATGTTAATCAAACATTCATGTTTAACAGGAACTAGCAGAACTTAATCATCTTCAACATTTGTTGCATACAAGAACACATATGATCAAATCAACATGCATTAATCAACTTAAACTCAGAGGAAACAATTGATATGGTTGAATTTCAGTCAATTAACTCACATCATCAGACTACATGTGATACAGTATGAATACATGTCAACTCAGATCTAATTACTACCAGTTCAAGTCATAGGACAGTTTGAAGAACTTCAAAAACCACCAGGATTCAACAGAATAACATAAGCATGGTAATCAGAATCATTTTCAAGCACTCACCCTAGCTTGATACAGACATGCAGATGAAGAAAGATGGATATGGAGAAACAGTGAAGAAAAACAGGAAAGTTCAATCATAGATCATTAAAGCCAAAGGCAACAAAAATGGTCACCACAACTTAAGCTTGATTTTAAATAGGAAACAAAGGTCAAAGGTCATGCTTTTTTGCCATGAATCAAAACTCCACAGTTAAAATGATAAAAAAAAGATGAAATCTCTGAACTTAGAGCCAAAAACCATGAGGTCCGATCATAACAAAACAAAACCCTATCACTAACAAACCCAAAAGAAGTAGATTATGAGACCCTATGACTAATCATCCGAGATACAGGCAAAAAGATATTAAACAAAAGAAAAGAAAACAACAGGTGAGAGTCTTATAACTAATCATGCGAAACAACTAAGAAATGCAGAAGAGAGAGATTACAACCAATAGAGAAAAGCGACACTGGAAAGATAGGCTATGAGAACATGACCAACCAGAACCAAATCATGGTCAAACGTGTCAAACAGAAATAAAAGAGAAGCAAGTGCAAAACTCCTATGACTAACATGTTCAGAAGAACTAATTAAGAAAATAAGGGAAGAATAGGTTAACAGACGAGGATATACAGGACAAATTGGAACAAAAAAGGATAAACAAAGGACAAGAAACAGAAGATCAACAAGAATAAATCCTAAACTAACATGTGAAAACAAAAATCAGAGAAGACATCAAGAGGCATGCAAGATAGAAAACAAAAATTAAATAATACACACAAGGCAAGAATAGGATGATAACAGAAAGCAAATAAAGGCCGGGGGACTTAGCATGCAGGGCCTGTCCCCTGAGCTTTCTATTCTCCTCTCTTTTACTCTATTTCTTTTCCATCTTTTCAAACTCCCACATGTCTTTCTTTATTCCTTTTTTTTCATTTTTCTTTCTGATTTTCTTGTTTTACTTCAAGAGGCCGCGTTTTGGGGTTTCTGAGTTTGTGGGGGGGATTTGGAAGGGTAAAAGACAAAGTCTTTGGGCAGTTCAGTTTGGGGGTCGCCGGAGTTAGGTTTCCGGCGACCTTTTTTTGGATATTCGACGAAATCCGGGGAGATTCGAGGGTGGTGACTTATATGGTTGGGTAGATCAAGTCAAGGGGGTTTTTTTGGCGTTGGTTTGGTAAGGGTTCTCATTGTTTGGTGGTCACCGGCGGAGTTCCGGTGACCGGGGTTTCAAAGGAAAGGGCCTGTTTTCTGAGGCTTTAATGTAGAAAAAGGTAAAGAAGAAGGAAAAGAAGAGAGGAAGGGTTTAGAAAGGCCGGCGACCACCGTGGGCGTGGTGGCCGCCATGGCCATTGAGGTCTGAAGAAGAAGAAGTGAAGGAGAAGGGAGAGGGCTCTGGCGGCTAGGGTTAAGTCGCATATGAAAAATGGCCAAAATTTTTCAGACACAAGCCTTATATAGGCCGCATGTCTGAGGTAATCCAGGCCGTCCATCTGATGGAGATCAACGGCTTTGGGGCGCGTTACTAAAACGACGCCATTTGGTTGCACATGAGACCCCAAGCAATCAACCGTTAGATTAAATGAAACGGACGGCCAAGATCGAGCCTCACATAATTCAATAACTAATTAACTCTGCTAATTATCTCAGCCGTTGGATTTGAGGAAATGAACGGCTGAGATCACTTCAACTTAATCTCCGGACCGGATCTCCTTTGGGCCAAAACATTTGGCTAGTGATTTGGATTGCATTTGGCCCAAATTTATTATACCCAAAATATTTTTTGCATTTTCTGATTTTAATGTTTTTTATGTATTTTCTTTTATACTTTTTTTTCTTTTTCTTTTATGGAATATTATAAAACCTAATTTCCTACTTACTCCAATTATTTAGTATTTTTTGGCAATTTTATACTATTTTTCCCTAATTTCCACTACTATTTTTTTTTTGGTGATTTTTCTTAAAACCTAACTAATTAAAACAAAGTAATTACCTAGCCTAATTTTTTTTGATTTTTTCTAATTTCTACTTATTCAAACACATAAAGTATAGCTAATTTCAAACAAAGCAGGTAATTGCACTCAAAAACATATTTATTTTGATTTTGGAATTATTTGCCCTGTGCAAAAATCACGTGCTCACACTTAGCATCTTAATTTACAGCTATTTACTTACTGTTAATCTTAGTTAGTAAAAACACCCTCAATTGTAATTCTCAACGTTTGGGAAATTGATTCTAAAGAGTGTAGTAGGTCTAAAGATAGTTATTGATAGGTTAATTCTCTATGGATTCGACTCTGGGCATAATACTCAGGTTATATTTGTAACTTACGCATTGTCTTTTTCATAAGGTATAGTTGGGCGTGATCAAATTTTGGCACCGTTGTCAGGAAATATACGGAATTATCAATTACCATTGACAAAAATACAAAATTTCTTAGTATCGTCAGTTTTCTCTCTACCCAAATTTTCATTGAAATTTTGATGGTTGTTGATTTGGTTGCACATGTGTATGCCTAGAAATTCTACGATGATTGGAGAACTACTTGAAGGACTCTCAGACCCTGAGAAAACATTCCACATATTGAATCGTGCCAACATAAAACTTCAACAATCCCAACAAACATACAAACTTGAAATTGACATGGGTGACATAAACAACGTCAACGGAAACGTCAGAGAAGTGGCACCTCCTATGCCTGAGGCTGCACTATATGACTGGGCACAACCCACATCTAACAATCTGGCCACTACCATTATTGTGCCCGTGATACAAGCTGAACCGTTCCAGGTCATGAATAACATGATGCACTTGTTGCAAAATAAGGGACTCTTTTTTGGGACACAAGTCGAAGATCCTCAGCAGCACTTGAAGAATTTCCTGTTTATCTGCAAAACCCAAAGGCAGCCCAACATAACTCCAGAAACAATCATGTTGTTATTGTTTCTTTTCTCGGTGACATGAGCTTCTTAGGTCTGGCTAAACCCACTCCCCATAAACTCTATAAAAACATGGGATGATTTAGTCAAGTAATTTCACATCAAGTTCCACCCGCCCAACAAAATAACTCAACAAATTGATAAGATCGTGAGCTTTAAACATAAACCAATGGAGACACTGCATGAGACATGGAGCCGATTTAAGGGAATGTTAGTTATATATCCACACCATGGTATTCCAGATTAGATGTTGGGACAATGGTTTTACGTGGGACCGTTAGATAGCATGAAGAACATTGTATATGTTTCAGCTAGTGGGGCATTCTTGAGCAAAACTTGGAGAGAAGGTTAGAGTCTGCTTGACAAAATGGCACAGAATTCGGGGTGGACGACCAGGAATGCACCTATCATTCCATCGGTACACTTAGTGCCTTTTGATTCATCAAATTCCATGGCTAAAAATGTGGCGACCCTACTGACACAGATGAGCATACTCACCAAAATGGTGGAGGAATAAGGGCAGAAACAACAAGTGCATATTATAGATACTACCAATGGGGGCTTGTGCACATCTTGCATTAGTCAGCCAATTGGTAATCCTTAGAACGCGGAACATGATCATCATTACCAGCACCTAGAAGACATGAACAATGTGTCAAATTATGGAGGCCAAAGATAGGGTAATCAGAATTGGGGTCAGCAGAATCAGCAGCAACACAGGCCAGCTCAACCACAGCTTAACACTAGAAACATGGAAGGTGTGAGACCCCCCAACAATATGGTGCCTTATCCAAGGCCACAGGGGTACAATAATCGCAATCAGCAGCAAGAGTATCCCCCACCTCAGTAGCAGCATGGTCGGAGGAAAGAAGATGGGTTCGCTAGACTTGAAGCAATGATGCAGCAGGTTATTGGGTCCAATGAAAAAATAAATGAAATAGTAAGTGCACATAATGCAGCAATCAAAAATATTGAATGCAAATAGGCCAGATTTCTATGTCTCTGAACAATCATCCTTAGTGGACATTACCTGTAGACACCCAGATAAATCCGAAATATCAGGGCCCAAAGTAGTTGATGGCGGTGAGTCTATGAAATGGCAGAGACTTGGATGTAGAGCAAGAGAGAGCTAGAGAAACTAGACAGGCTGAGACACTCATACCAGTGCCCATTGAGTTGGATGAGTCAACTAAACTGACGGAGGTGACAGTCCAGCCCGCTCAGGAAGAATAGAGCATTCAACAGGAGACCGAGAAAGCAGCTGACCCAATTCAGGAGCCAGTAATTGAGATAGTAGCTAGTGTGAGTACGTGATATTTGCCCTAACCAAACAAATTCCAATATTAAAAATAAATAAGATTTTTGATGTGCAATTATGTGTTTAATTGAAATAAATTGTGTGATTGTGATTGAAACAATTTGAATTTAAAAACTACAAAAAGAGTTAATTAGAAAATGTCACAAAAAATAAGGAAACTAAAGAAAATTAACAAAAAATACAAAAATACCAGGAAATTAAAGAAAATAGAAAAAAATATCATAACAATACCAGAAAAATAGGAAAATAAAAGAAAATTAACAATTGAAAATGAATACAAAAAGAGAAAATAAAATACAAAATAAAAATACAAATAAAATAATTAAATACACAAGGAAATACCCAAAAATACAATAAAATTGGGCCACAATTCAATATACTGGCCCAAAGTGTACACAGGCCAATGGATTGGTCGTTACAGTCTAAAGACCAGATCTAAACGACGGGGTATTGAAGGATTAGATCTTAACCATTGAGATATTGATTCAACGGACCATGTGAGGCGGTGTGAATATAAATAAAACGGCATCGTTTAAAAGCTTTAATCTTGGACGTCCAAATAAATTGATCAAACAGACACTGATGAGTCTCTCAAGAAATTAAACGACGTAGCATAAGTAATAAATCCTAGCCGTCCATATTTGAAGATCCAACGGAGGCCAGGCAGCCTCTTATAATACAAAACGGCGACGTCTAATAGGATTTAATCCTGGACATTGATCAAAAATGATCCAAATGCCAGGATCATCCAAGCCCCAAGAGGTATAAAAACCTCGTCTCTCAGTTTAGGGACCAAACGTTACACACATTCAACCCTAGCCGCCTATTCCTCATCTTCTCCTTCATCTTCTTCATCGTCTCCCATGGAGACTGGCCAGAATCCATGGCCGTCTCTGGCCACAAACAACGCCAAACCTCTTTCCTTTCTCTTTTTATCACCAAAACCACCCTAGAAACCTAGGAAACCAGAAAAAAAAACCCTACCTTCTTGAAAGTCCAGTCACCGGAGCCTTTGCCGGTGACCTTCAATATATGATCCAGCCTCCCAAAATAACACCCTAGGACCACTATGAAGGGATCATTCACCCTATATATTCAGTTTCCTTCGAATCACCCGGGAAATATTCGAATCTTCCAAAGAAGTTCGCCGGAACCCTACCTCCGGCGAACACCCAAACACAACCCATACCAAATACACTCCAATAAACACCCAGAACACCCTTCTACCACTAAAAACCCAAAAATAAACCCATTTAAGAAAGATTTGAAAAATCAGACTTCAAGTCTCTGAAATCTTGAAGCCTGGAAAAACAAAAGAAAAAGAAAATAAAGAAAGAAAGAAGGAAAATAAAGAAGACATAAAGAGAGAACATGAGACAAATCCTGTAAGCTAAGTGCTTTCATCTTAAGTTTTTCTTTTTGCATGTTTTTTGCTTATTTACCTTCTTTGTTTTCTGTATTTGATCTCTAACATGTTTTCTGCTTATTTCGTCTTCTAATTTCTCTATATTGAATCTCTTGCATATTTTCTGTTATTTTGACTTCAAAAGATTTCTGTATATAATTCTAGCATGTTTTTGACTGTTCATCTTTTAAATCTTCTGAATACGATCTTTTGCATGTTTATGATTGTTAGTCTTATGGGTATTTATATCACTAGCCTATGATAATCTCATCTATCTTGATCATTACACGTAACTGATATGTTTAGCTCCTTAGGGTTTTCTATAATTCAACACATGAATCTGATTTGAATATGTTTCTTTATGTGTGATTTGTTCATTGTGCCTAAGTCTGAAATTAAAACTTAATTGATTGGGATTCAACCATTATCAAATTTTCCTCCGAGTTCTAGTTAATTGATGAATGATTTTTTGATTGGGGCTATGTGTGCAAAATGACATAAATTGGCTATATTTGTAATGAATTCATATGTTAGACTATGTTAAATCTTATTGTGCTTTATGGTATTGGTTATAGTTGTAAAGACAAGTTAGTTAGTAATCTGGCTATTAATGAAATAACTTAGGACTGTGTAATTAGTCTGGCCACTCCTGAAACATTAGAGTGATTAGTCCTGCAATCTAAGTTTGGTTAGTTAAAGTTAATAAAACAGGCTAGTCTTGCAAACTAATTCTGATTAGCTAAGTAATAATAAAATGCTACATTTTAAATTAGTCTAAGACAATTAAAAGAGGCTAAAATTGAAAGACTGTTGAGTTAAAATCTGGCCAAGTCTTAAATAATTTAGAAGATGATGGCCAGTAGTTAAATAGGCAATGAACCTAAGACACCCTGACTATTAGCAGGTCGGGTAAATATGAAATAATCATAAGGGTATAAAGGGAATAAGAAATGATATAAATGTAAATTTAATAGAGCCTATAAGGACAAAATAGACTTTCAGGCTTTGTATTTCTGTAATTAGACACAAAATAAAGGGTAAAACAGACCTAGTGAAAAGGTATAACTGTGATAATCCTTAGCAAGTAAGGGCACCATAGTAATATGCCCTTAATAGAAGCAAAAGGAATTCCCTAGAACCTTCCAACAAGGGCTGGAAGGCATTTCGAGCCTGAAATAGGGGTACCAAACTGTAATTAATAAGAGAATCAAGGGGAGGGAACTTATAATAAGATTTTTGAATTTTCCCCTCAAAATTTCACCCAAATCACTTATAAATAGGCTTCATCTAAGCCTGAAAAAGGGCTGGATTCTAGAAATTCAGAGAAAAATATTCTGAAATACAAAATTTAGAGTTATACACCATAAATAGAGAGTAAAAAATTTCTGAGTGAAGTCGAGTACAAATTCTGGAGTTTAACTAAAGTCTTCTGCTGTTTTATATTACTGGACTCAATTGGATTTCTTAATGCGGTTTATTGACTTGCTTATTTGCTGGGTTTTGAAGATCATACTTGTCTATTATTGCTGTTCTGCTGTGATTTTCTCTCTATTGTTCTGCTGCTGTGATCGCTGACTATCCTTCATCTCATTTGCATCCTAGACTTATAAGTTTTCTTTTGCTGAATCAAGTACACATTTTTGTCCAGATATGTAATTGTCAGCTAATTGAGGAAATGAAAATGCCATGAGTTGTTCGGATGGAATCTTCTACTGTATTTTTAATGATTTTATGTTAATTGTCAACTAGATCTTCTGTAATTTGATAGGAATAACTGTAATAGTTAAGTATACATGAGACTTGAACAATGTAATAGATGGAGTAGAGTAGAGTACACGTAGTCATAATCACTCTAAATTTAGCTTAAAAAATAGGTTAACTTGTAAAATCAATTCACCTAGTTAATACTAGCTTCATAATTTAAATGGTAATCATATTAATCTCAGGAACTAGAGCGTGTGAATTAAAAATGATCAACTTAGTTACAATATGTTTCTTCACTTCAATTAGTTTAACAATAATTTAGAATAATGTAAGTTAGACTCAGCAATTAATAACAAAGTAAATTAGCACCGTTAAGTAACGTATCATTGTTAAAGTAGATGAGACAGTAGTCTATAATTCAAGTTCAATTAGTGATAAATAATTAGGATTCAGAATTAATATTGTTAAACTTGTACTTCTGTTTCTTATGAAATAAATGTCATTGGTTAATTTACTCTACTGTTTGTTGAACGTTTGTATATTGGTTATGAAATCTTAATTCTGTTTCGTATTTCTCTCGACTGGTCTGGGCTTGATAGACAGTACAGGCCCAGATCCAATTGGACTCATCCTTGGGCCTCTGAATAACAATTCTAACACATATTGGGTTTCTGAAACTCAGTTATGTAAACTGGACTATTAAATCCAGTTCACAAATGTCCAGGCCTGGAAATGGAAATAATGGGCCTGGACACAGTTCTGAAAATACAAAACAAGTAAAGTAATTAGGGAAAAAACTAAAAATAGAGAATATAGCATTTATTAGGATTGGACTTCTAAAAAACAACAGGACGAGCCACATATAAGAACAAAATATGCGGGGCCCCATATGAATGTTAATAAGTGATAGACTCGGGAAGACCGTTTAGCAAATTCCACGGTCTTTCCTAAAGTATAATAAGCCATTAGATGTTATAGGCACGGTTTTAAATATACATACCTTAATACGAGTGCACATCTAATGTGACTCAAATCTTAAATCTCGACGAAGCTGAAATGTGTTAAAAGTCACAGGCATACTGGTTTGCGGTGTGACTCGAAATGCATTTCGTGATGTCGCAAGTCATTAAAATATCAAAAACGAAACATTCAAATTTCATAAAAGCATATAACGAAATCAAATAAAGTCAAAAATGACAGTTGAGTGACCGTGCTAAAATCATGGAATCCGGGAGTGCCTAACACATTCTCCCGGGTTAACAGAATTCCTTATCCGGATTTTTAGTTGCGTGGACTGTTTAAATAGAGTCAATTTCCTCGGATTCGGGATTAACCGGTAACTTGGGACACCATTATCTTCCCAAGTGACGACTCTGAAACTCTAAATAAAATTCTGTTCCGATTGTCCTTAAAGTGGAAAAACTCCTTCCTCCTTGTTATTATTATATCCTTTCCCGGGTGTATTGGTAATTAACGAGGTATACCTTATCCCATTTTTCGGGAAATAGAGGTAGTAAAAAGGGAGGTGTGACAACTCTGGCGACTCTGTTGGGGATAAGCAACCCAGAACTTCGGTTCAGGGTTTAAGAATTCGAGCTCGATTGAATTGTCGTTCTTGATGTTATTTGACTTCATTATATGCTTTGACCATTGTGTTATGTGTTTACCGCTTTGATATTACGTGGATTGTATATATAAAATTGTGCAGAAAACCCTTCTCTTCTTACCTCCGGGGATGTGCTTACTGGTTGAGACTCCCCTTTCTGTTAGTGTCATCCAAAAATAAGAAATAGAGGCCGGATAAGTTACAAAGCCGAACGACCCCACGGGTCCTCGGTACATAGCCCCCTCATCGATCCGAGTTGTCCACTCAGGTATACGGTCTAGCACCATATGAAATATCAGGATATTGAACCTAGATCTAGGACGATTATTTGCATCATATCTGACTTAGGGGACTCAACACAGGGGTTAGGTCCGTCTAGGATAGGTGACCCAGAATATCAAAGACCGAGCATATTATATGTTGCATTTATCTGTCCTGGATCATTATGCGGACCGGCTAAATTCCTGAAAAACAAAAGAAAGAAAATTTTAGAATAGAAAAGTATCGAAATATTGATGAAACTCTATCAAAATTTGAAAAGAAAGCTTGAAAAATAGGTGGAACAATGTTGTTGAATCAATTGGTCACAAAATAATCTGACCGAACTACGCAGGTTTGATTCTCGCCATTAGGTGGGATACGTAGGCAACCCTTAACGGGTCCAACCACCCTTTTAGAAAATAACCAAAAATATCAAATTTTAGTTTTCAATAAATCAAAGTGATTGCTATTTTTGTAAATAGCCGAATGTTCCGAAAGGACGCCGGAAGGTTGTTTTTACAAAAATGACCACTTTGAAGTCAAGTCTTTTTCTTTCTAAAATAAATAGCCCGGAAAGGATAATTCTTTAAAAAGAAAAATTGTCTTTGAAAAAATATTTTTCCCTTTTATGAACAGAATCACCTTTAATAAATGTACAGGATGAGCACAGTACAAAATGAACCCTTTGCTTTAATGAACAAAATCCTTTTGGAGTTGAGACTATGGTGGAACGATCTGGGCCAAGAGGGGAAGGTTTGATCAACCAATATCTGAAAGATCTTACTGGGTTGATGGACATAATACCCCGTGGTGATATCATTCGGGCTCTCGTTGCATGTTGGGATCCTGCGCATAATGTTCTACACTTCTCAGATTTTGAGCTCACTCCTACATTAGAAGAAATTGCTTATTATATCGGGAAAGGTGAAGTTCCCCTGAAGGATAAATACCCGGTGGCTCCAAGGGCAATTACAATGCACAAATTTCTCGACTCCCTGAAAATCGTCAGGAACGTTCATAATGAAGACTTGGCTCACGTGTTTTGTACTTTGAGTTTCATCTATCGCATATATGGTCATATTGGGGGATTTAACGACCTTACGAACAAGCTCTACAGTAAATCTAACCGAGTTAAGTGGGAAGAGCATAGGCGATTTTCCTTTATAGTAGCATTCTTAGGATTAGTCATATTCCCGAGGAAAGATGGAAATATTGATATAAGGGTCGCCGGGGTTGTCAGTACTCTTCTTGTGCAAGATAATAGCACACTGGCACCGATGATCGTAGCTGATATCTTCCGTGCCCTCACATCCTGTAAAGTAGGGCGTGACTTCTTCAAGGGATGCAATTTGATTCTCCAGATGTGGTTGATAGAACATTTGTGTCGTCACCCTCCGTTCTCGAGTTACGGGTCGTCTGAAAAGACATGCATTGAAGAATTTTATATGAGAACAAAAGAAGTTAAGCTGCCAGAAGGATCAAAAGGTTGGACTACATACTTATGATCGTTGACTACTAGCCAAATTGATTGGGCATACGTATGGTTGTCCCTCAGCGAGGTGATATACATGCCAACGGAAGGGTCGCATTTCTTGATAATGGGTCTTAAAAGCATTCAACCTTATGCACCGTACAGGGTACTACGGCAGCTCAGGAGATATCAGGTCATACCAAAAGACGGGGACCTCAGCCTACAAGTCGTAGAAATCAGTCCGGACGGACAATTCCCAGAAGCAAAGATTCGACAGATCTGGAATGAATGCCAATGCTTGAGAGTAGGTACTTGTGTGGGAAACCAAGATCGAGTGGAAGTATCACCAGGGTATGATGCATGGTATCGCCAGGATGTCGAACATGATAGATCAATAAAGAGCCTCACATTGAAGAATTGGCCAAGCAGTCTAAGGGACACAAAGATTGGGTGGCCAAAGAAAATGAGTACCGAGCCAAAATCAGCTTATTAGAGAAACAATTCCAAGACCTCAAATTCGAGAGTAGTTTACAAGCAGCATCCGATGAGGGAGAAAAGAAACAGCTGAGAAAAAAGAACAAAATGTTGAAGGCTCATATTGCGAAGATGATAACCGTAGCCGAAACCCCAGTTTGCCTAGCCCGAGATGAGAAATTGATTGAAAATCTTCGGCGCAAAGTGAATGACTATAGCTTTGATCTTGATAAAGCTGAAAAGGAGTTAGTCGGGGTTCGGAAACAACTGGCCAGAAATGCTGAGGAAAGAGTTCGAATGGTTCATCAATTACAAGATGAACATAAGGTTGAGTCGATTGAGAAAGAAAATCATTACAGCCGAAGTCAAAAGTAGCAAACAAACCAAAGAGTTTGAAGTAGAGAGAGAACATTGCTACATGGCTATGGCTCGGTTAGAGTTGGAGCTACAACAACTACAAAAGGAGAACCAGCAAACCTTAGACGCTCGGGCCAAACAGATTGGTAGGCTGCTTCAGGAAAAAGGGGTCATCAGGGAAAGAATCGTCAACATTGCTGAGTACATCACAAGGAAATGCCAATTGTGTGAAGATATGTCCCAATAGACATTCACATCAGCAGTAAAGTTCTTTGTAAAGCAAGTAATGACCGACCTGGACAAACTCCAAAGTGGATTAGCATATAGGCCCGCGGCAAGAACGAACGATGTCTCGCGGGCACTAGGAGCTTTAATGTATGCATAGGGCATGCGTTTTGTATTTTTATTTTGCATTTGTAGTACAACATCATTTGTAACCGATGTTTGAGTATCAATGAAAAATTCAAAAGAAGATGCTGTTATTTTCTTCCTTTTTATACAAATTGTTTAGGCGATAGGCAAACATGTAGGAAAGAAAAAAACAAAAATGAAAAAAAGAGGAATGGAAAAGAAGAAAACAAGAAAAAAAAAATAGAAAAGCAATGAAAAACAGAGGTGATCGATGGTTCAAAGAGGAATAATGTCGGGATGATGCATAATGATTAAGGCAAAAGTTGTGATTCTTAATTGTGATATTTTACCCCTTATGAGCTAACTATTAACGAGTTTTGTGTTTATGAGTATCAGATTTTCAGTTGGCAACTGGCATTCTGGCACATCACAGCTACAATACACGTTCAAAAGCTATGACTAAAGCAGTGACTCAGGAAATCGAGCCCACTATTATGGATCCGGTACAGGAGGAAGAAATTGTGGACGTTGCTAGTATGAAAGAATCGATGTACAAATTAAAACAGCAGATGTCAGAGATGTACTAGGCCTGGTCTAAGGGTCAACCTTTGCCTTCCTATCCAGCCAACCCAGCATACGTCCCTCCTACAAACCCAAATCCTGAACCACCCACTATGAATTTATCCTCCACATACCCAACTTACCAATATTACTATGCTACAACTTCACAAGCACCTCCACCATTGTCCAAACAAGTTCCACCACCACCACCTCAGGTTGCTCCAGTATACGTGGCACCGCCACCTGTTGCTCTACATAAATCTTCCAGTGAACGTGTGTTCCATGTTCATGACACTCATTATTATCCACCGGAACCAATATTCAGGCAACATGACTCCTATACACAGCTCATAAACATGACAGAAGAGGAAAAGCCTGTCAGAAATTTGGAACAGGAAGAGATGGCCCGTAAGATGAAAAGTCTTGAACAGTCATTTCGTAACATACAAGGCTAGGAGGACAAGTGAGTTGCTTGTTTCCGGAGGTACAACTCCCGGTCGGGTTTAAGTTACCCAAGTTTGATATGTATGACGGTCACGGGGATCCAGTAGCCCATCTGAGGGGTTACTGTAGTAAAATGCGCGGAGCAGGAGGAAGGGACGAATTACTTATGACTTATTTTAGCCAGAGCTTAAGTGGTTCAAAGTTGGAATGGTATACTCGATAGGATCATACCAGGTGGTTCATCTGGGATGACCTAGCTCAATCGTTTGCCAACCATTTCCAATACAATCTAGAGATTATCCCTGACACGCTATCGTTGACTAAAATAGTAGAATGCTTGGACATACATATATATGCTATTTTATTGCATATAAAAATATACAAAGAAAAATTGAGTATCAACACTGCATCTCCGCTTCTAATAAAGATTTGCTGATATAATAGATTAGAGATTATTTACCTTAGTCCTCACAGACTAAAATAACACTTACTGCCACTTCTGAGACAACAAGGTAGATGAGCAGTCTTTCCCCAGCCTTTGGTTTTGCGAGCAATAGAGGATTTGATAAGTATGTCTTCAAATTTTTGAGTGCCTGCTAACATTCCTCATTCAATTCGAAATGATCTTGCTTTTTAAGAGTTGAAAAGAATTTAGAACACTTTTCTGATGATTCAGAAATTAATCTTCCCAAGGCTGTAATTCTTACTATCAACCTTTGCACTTCTTTTTTACTTGAAGCATGTTAGGGATTTCTACAGTGGTCTTAATCTATGCGGGATTCACTTTAATACCATGGTTAGAAACAAGAAAACCCAACAGCAAATGCACATTTCAACGAATTTAATTTCATATTAAATTTGTGCAAAATCTGAAATGTAGCAGACAAGTGTGATATATGATCTCTTGAATGTTGAGTTTTAACGAGCATATCGTCTATATAATCCTATATGGGTTTTCCCATATGTTCTTGAAACATTTTAGTCACTAGCCTTTGATACGTTGCACCAATATTTTTGAGACCAAAAGGCATTACTTTATAACAGTAAGTCCCCATGTCTGTTATGAACGAAGTTTTTTCCTCATCTGCCAGATCCATTTTGATCTGATTGTACCTTGAATACACATCTAAAAAACTTAATAATTCATGTCCCGCAGTAGCATCAATTGTTGATCTATATGTGGCAGTGGAAAAGAATCTCTAGAACAAGCTTTGTTAAGGTTTGCGTAATCTACACAAACTCTCTACTTACCATTCTTCTTTGGTACAACGATAGTATTATCTAACCAATTAGGATACTTTACCTCATAGATAGACTCAATCTTTAGTAATGTTTGAACCTCTTCTTGAATCACCTAATTTTGAAAGTTCCTTGCTTTCTCTTCTTTTACTTGACATGAGAGTACGATGTGACTTCATTAGATTTGTGAGTCATTACCTCTGATGGTATTCCTGTCATATCAGAATGTGACCAAGCAAAACAATCCACATTAGTTTTTAAAAATTTAATTAACTTACTTTTCATGTCTTGGCTTAGATTGGCCCATACGTAGACTTTCTTCTCAGGTCATTGTGAAAATAACACTACAGCCTCCAATTCTTCAATTGTTGTTTTGATATTTTTATTTTTCTATGGTTCTTGAATGGTATCAGGTCTTGAGTCCACATCTATTCGTCCTTGTTCAGTTGAGGTTTGTGTTGTGGTGACCTTAACTGGAATTTGTGATTTGTATTTTTCTTTGTTTTCCATACTTGAATCTGCTACAGAGGTCATATTCCTAGATATATGTTGATCCTCACAGTTTGACATATTCCCTATGGTGATAGAAATTTAATAACTTGATGCAAGGTTGAAAGAATGACATCCATGGTCTCCCAAAGATCATATTGTAAGCCATCTTCATATCTACTACCTGAAAATTTGTATATTTGACAATTCCCTATGCGAATGTAGTGCGTATTACCTCTCCTTTCGTCACAATACTAGAATTGTCAAATCCAGATAAAGTATGCGCCTTTGGTATTAATTTATCTTCAGCTTGCATCTCACGTAACACTCTTAGCAAAATAATATTCACGAAAATACCCGGATCAATCAAAACTCATTTCACATTAGTATCATATACAAGTAGAGATATTACCAGTGCATCATTATGAGGAGATAGTACGCCATCCACATCTGCATCATGAAATGTATCGATGTCTTCCTCTAAGACATGTCACACCCATTTCCCTTGGGTAATTGTGACTTTGGAAATTTTATTAGCTGCAGTGTACGCTACACCATTGATGTCTTCACCCCCGCTTATAACATTGACGATCCTTTTGGGAGAAGGTGGTTTAAGGGGCTCTTGTCTATTCTTCATGTAGTCTTGCATACCTTTCTCACTGAATAACTCGGTGCGATAACCCTGTTTTAATAGATGATCAACTTCACTTTGTAAAAACCTATAGTATGCCAATTTATGCCCGTGATCATTATGAAATTTGCACCAATGATTAGGGTTGCACCTGATTGGATCGATCTCATCTCTTTTGGCCATCGTACCTTATCACCCATGCTTCTCAAAATAGCTACGAGTTCAGAAGTGCTCACATTGAAATTATACCCGCCAAACCTCGTCTTTAAATTTCTATCATCATCTTGTAACTCACGAGTGTTCCGATCATTTCTAAATCTTGATGACGCTCCCGACTCTCTATTCCTCGATCTATGATCATACCTCTGACTATCTTGTTTTAACCATAAGTCTTTTCCCGCAGGTCCTATGTATGGTTCGACCTGTTTTTACCATACCCTTTTTCGATTTTCGCCCGTCTCGAACTTATCTTTTCTTCTTTTTGAAATCGTGAAACAATATCTTCTTCTATACTTAGCTTCGTGCTATACCTGTTGTAAACGTCATTCCATGTTGTAGTTGGAAATTTACGATGACTTTCCTTGAGTCGCCTCGTGGTTTTTAAGCTCTTTTCATTCAAATTACTTATGAATTCTATAACTGCCCAATTATTAGGTACACGTGGTAATGTAATTCTTTCACGTTGGAATTTGTCCACGATCTCTCTAAGCAATTACGAGGTCCTCTTGCTTGATTTTGAAAATATCTTCCATTATTTTTTCATCTTTTTGAGATCTCGAGTGTGCTTTGATGAAAGAATCTGCAAGCTCAACAAAAGAATTTATTAAATATTCGGGTAAAAGAGAATACCATGTTAATTTACCCTTAGTGAGTGTTTCACCAAATTTTTTGACCAATACTAATTCAATCTCCTGCTTGGTCGTTGCCTTTTATGCCTGTTGTGAATGTAGTCACGTGGTCTTGTGGGTCTATTGTTCCATTGTATTTTAGAATATCATGCATTTTGAATTTCTTTTGGAATTGGGAGGGGAGCAACACTTGGCTTACAGGGTTATTGCGAATATTTATCCATATCTATCCCTTTAATTACGAATGGCACCCCAGGCATTTGCTCTATGCGGTCAGTTTGCTCCTTGAGCTGTTTCTGCAATGTTAGTACTAAATTTTCTAGATCATAATTAACTAAGTTACCTGGTACTCATCCCTGTGATTCGTTGGGGGTTACACCACTTCCTGAATTAACAAGCCGAGAATGATGATTCTCCAAAATGTTGTTATTTGGAGTGGGGTGTGAATGGTGCAACAAGTAATTGACTAGCAAAAGCTTCAAGGACTTTATTGACTTGTGCAGCAATTAGCTTTTGCAAAGGTTCATCGATAACTTCAACATTTTCAAATTGAGCGTTTCCATTTGCATGA
The DNA here is from genome assembly GCA_032618575.1 of Nicotiana noctiflora. Classification (NCBI taxonomy): domain Eukaryota; kingdom Viridiplantae; phylum Streptophyta; class Magnoliopsida; order Solanales; family Solanaceae; genus Nicotiana; species Nicotiana noctiflora. Next base: position 20,484 of record JASVEL010002546.1, read on the forward strand.
GATCCATCAGGATCACCTTCTCGAGATCGTCGAGGAGAACTTTGTGGAGAAGGGACCGAAGTGTGATTATCCTGTAGATTTCTCTGAAGTTGTTGGTTTCCTTCATTTCCTCGAATGTTGTCATTATTGTTCGACATGGTTGATGCAACAAAGAAAGTTAAGCTAAAAAGAATAGATTATCAGATACTCGGTAACTGAACTAATTTATTTAACCAAAAAGTAGAATTCAGTCAAAGCGATAATTTAGAAGAACTCGAGTTACTGATAATCAAAGAATGAATAAAAAAAATGATTTGGCCAATAATAAGATAATAAAAAAAACAAAGTAAACCAGTGAATTGAGGTAGTATCTCGTGTCCTTACAATTGATCCATTCTCTTCCTTTTATAGCTATTTTGGAGATATGCGTTTTGCCTTTGTCATAATAAGACCATTATAGACAATTAAAGACATTAAATGCTACATTATATAATCATTATATTTAATACAAACGTTTTTAGCATTTAAGGCTCATTAAATATTGTATCCATACTCCCTTGTACTATAAGATTCATTCTCATTGATTCTTGGACATAAATATGTACGGACACTCAGTCTTTTGACTAACCACTCATGCCTCTACCTATGCCTCTGCTCGTATGTGTTGCAACTCGTGCCTCTTTGCCAATCATAACTCTTTGACTAGTCTATGCGTCATGACACGTCATCTTTATACCACTTTAATATGTAAACTTAATTTTTTCCAATACAAAATTATCGAGCAAAATGCAAATGCTCAAAATGACCGTTAAGGTCGTTACACTAATATGTATTAAGTTAATATGATATACTAGATCATAATTATAAGATTAATATTCTGTCAAATTATCCGCGTATCGCATGAGTTCTTATACAAGTAAGTATAAATCAAATACAAATACATTATGTTTTTCTTATCGTTGGAGTAAATAGGTCGGAGTATATGTTAGAATTGTTTATGTGAATAGATAGTAAAGATTAATATAGTCAATTTTATTATTAATTAATATTAAAAAATAAAATTTTAATATATGTGAAAATGACAAATAAATCACCTATTTTCGAGCGAAGGGAGTAGTATTGTATATTAATGATTACGAAATTACATCAAATGAAATGAAACCATACTAATTAAGCAATGTTCGTTACAAGTCGAAATTACTTTGCAACTAGGAATTTGTATGCCAATCTTCATCTAAAATAAAGTTCCACTATATCCCAATCTTCATAGAGTTTTATTATTGCCAATAGGAATTATTCTGGGTTTCCTCATATTTAAGTGAGGAGTTTTGTCTGTGGGTTGGAAAATTACTTGTACAATAATTTTCGGTTTGTGCGGTTTCTTGGCCAGTAAGAAAAATTTCTTTTAAATCATCAAACATCAAACTTTGTAGCGTTTAGTTCTAAATCACAATTTGCCATGGCGGAAGAATCAAGCACTAGCAATGCGGCGGCGGCGGAGGCGGGGGCGGCGGCATCATTGGGTCATTCAGTGATACCGATAGTGAACAAACTCCAAGACATATTTGCACAGCTTGGAAGTCAATCCACAATTGAGCTGCCGCAGGTTGCTGTAGTAGGGAGTCAAAGTAGTGGGAAATCAAGTGTGCTTGAGGCGCTCGTAGGTCGCGATTTCTTGCCTAGAGGTTCTGATATATGTACGAGGCGCCCTCTTGTTCTACAACTCCTTCAAACCAAGCCTAATAATCCTAATGATGCTGCTGATGAACAGGAATGGGGAGAGTTCTTGCACCATCCTGGCAAGCGTTTCTTTGATTTCAATGAAATTCGTAGGGAGATTCAGGTATACAAGACTTGTATGTTAGACTTAGAATTTAGAGGCAATGAAAATCTTGACTCCATTCTGTTGTATTGAGATTTGAAAGTTTTGATCATGACTCTTTACACTCTAAAATTATGTGAACTTTTTATTCAGTTTATTCGGTTGTGGTATTGTAGTAAAGGTGGGAGCTTTAGGTTATTGTAGCTATCTTCTGCTAAATTAACTTTGATATACCATCAAAGTTTGTGGTAGGGTGGTAAGTACCTCTCCATCCTTAAACTAGAGGTCAAGGTTTTGTGCCAGAGTGTTTTACCCGAAGTTGGGACTTTGTGTGTCAATTCCGGATTAGTCGGACACCAAAAGCCAAAGTGGACACCTGGTTGAGAAAGGATTTTTTTTATTAAGTTAAAATAAACACAGGGTGCAGATAAGTCTTTACTGATTCGATTGGGTGCTCTGTGGAATGTATGTATTTTTTTTTAATCTTCTTAGCATGCTTATGATCCAAGAGGAAAGTAGTTAGTTCCATTGAATATCAAATATTCTAGTCCATGTCCTAAATCCTAACTAGCCTCATATACCGAATCAACCAATATAGTAGGTTATAACTATCAAGAACGTAACAATGTGAATGAAAGTGTTGTTCGTATCCCTGCCTATCATTACCCGTACTTGTTTACCGGATCTTCTTTGCTCTTATGAATTATTCTGTTTTGGGGGATTTTTATTACAGTGATCATTGGAAGCTGAGGGGCTTATTCATAAGACACAAGTTTTTATTGACCCCTGACCTTCTTGAGTGCTATTACAGGTTTAGATACTTTTGTTGTTATGATGTGCATTCATTTAGTTATCACATTTCTTAATTCTTTTATGCCAGTTCATTTATCTATTCAATTTTAGAAAGCACCTGATTTATCTTGAAAGATGTAAAATATTAAGTAGTGCAATGAAATGGGCGTGAATAAAGTGGAATGAATATAGAGGGCATGTGACCAACTTCAACTAGCTTTTGACCAAGGCGTAGTTTATTCATTGGTTGATCTGTTCACTCCTTTATCTTATGGGTGTGAGCGTTCCTGGGTAGATAATATTGTGCATATCCTGAGAACCACTCATCTTAATTTGTAGACAATGTGGACTCTTTTTTTCTTGCATAGGATTCACTTTGGTCGTAACATTAGGTAGTTGAAAAACTGAGGCGAATGTAGTTATCTTTCAAAAGGACAATGCTCTACTCGTAATATATAACAGATCTATATGGTAAGATGTATTCTAAGATAGTATCTCCTGGACATGGGCAAGGAGAAACAGTTTGGTTGTGATTGTTAAGATCATCACCGTGTCTGTGCATCAGTTGTGGTTAAAGAAGATTGTTAATAGACTGACCATCGATTTTGATGTAGAAATATATACATAGTAATGTCCAGTAGCAAGGATTTCATGAGGGAAGGACGGCCAACATAATACATCCGTGTGATTTCTTTCCTTGATATTTCAGTAATTCTTTCTCTTTTCTAACTCCAATCCTTCACCATGGGCTTTAGGCGGAGACAGAACGCGAAGTAGGAGCAAATAAAGGTATCTCAGACAAGCAGATACGGTTGAAAATTTTCTCACCAAATGTCCTTGATATTACTCTAGTGGATTTGCCTGGAATAACAAAGGTGCCTGTTGGAGATCAGCCTTCTGATATTGAAGCTCGGATCAGAACAATGATAATGTCGTATATTAAGCTCCCAAGCTGCTTAATTTTGGCTGTAACACCGGCAAATTCTGACTTAGCCAACTCGGATGCGCTTCAGATTGCTGGGAATGCAGACCCTGATGGTATGTTGCAACAATATATTTTATGCTAGGGAGTTTAGTTGTTCAGGTGCTTTCTTATATGAAGAGTTTCTTCTTGCAGGTTATCGAACCATTGGAGTCATCACAAAGGTCAGAGTGAAAGGAAATGAATTTCATCCTTGTGTTGATTATATCTCTTCATTCGTAATTGTATTAACTTGGTTGTATTTTCACTGTTTCTGCAGTTGGACATCATGGATAGGGGTACTGATGCTCGTAACTTTTTACTTGGAAAAGTGATTCCCCTTCGCCTTGGTTACATTGGTGTAGTGAATCGTTGTCAGGAGGTAATACATCCGGTTACACTTTTGGTGAAGAACATAGTTTATCTCATTTAGTTTTGTTTTCTCTTGATTTGTCACTTTTGAGCTTTCATATTTATGTTTTGGAGTTGCATTTGTGGTTATCATTTTTCTTTTAAAACCTTTTTATTCTTATAGGCATGTTGTGATGGGTGTAGAACCAAAAACGAAAAATTTGTCCACATTCTTCATGGATATGTACAGTTTTTATGGTCTCTGAGAGGCACCTCTAGCAAGTTTTCTTTTCCTGGGCGTGGTTATCTAAGTGCATGTTTTCAACATTTGTACTATATTTTACCCAGCACCTTTTGAGATATGTGATTTTAATCATTTTGTGGTCATCTTTGCACAACAATGCTTCAACTTTGGGACAAGCACAATTTTGGAGTTTTTCTGTGATTCAAGAATTTCACACTTAAGCCTTTTCATTTTGACCCCGATGTTCTAGCCTAATCCAAAGAGGTGCAAAATGAAGAAGATGAGTAAAGTAATGGCATTTTTTATTCTTTTCAATTAACTTATCATTCTTCATAGGGAATTTTGTAATGCTGGCAATACTTATTTTTCAAATGCTGTGCAGTAGATTGTATATTTATCTTCACGTCCGAAGCATGGGGTGCAATTCAGGTCTTTTTTCCTTTTATAGTCTCCGGGCTGCTAAATTGGTCTTGGGCTACTAGCTTTTCATTTTGTTGTGTATGATTTTCTCTTTGAACGCGAAGTAATCTTTATTGAATACCACTAGCCAATGCTTTATTTTGAATCATGGATTGGTACAATTAGTTTTAAGGATAATTAAAAGCACTCTAAGGCGACACAACTAAACCATTCAAGGAAAACAGAAACACTACTTTTGAAGGACATATATTTAAACCCATGATAGAGGCAATAAACTGGCAACCTCTATGATTCCTCTCTGCATTCTTTTCTTTTGTGCCAAAAGAGAAAAGTATGAGGCATTATACCACCCTATAATAGGCCTAAAGGACAGATGAATAAGTAGAGAAACTTATAGCCATTGAACACCAAAAGGGACCATAATGAGGTCAAGATCCAGTGCAACCTTGCAGCAGTGAATAAACTTGAAAATCTTAAAAGTTGTGTTCAAATGTGGAAGAGCTTAGCAGTCAGTGCATAATATACAACAAATCTACTTTGAATGCTGCCTGTACTAGTTTGGATTTATTACTGTTTATGAGTACGAGGTAAAGATTTTGTTCATCAGAGAAAAAAGTAAAGGGTAACAAGATAACAGTTGCTACATATGTGCATCACTACCTAATACACTTTTTAGTAGCTTTAGCCGACAGCAGTCTATGTTTATAAATGTGTCTGTGTGCATATATGTGCAGAGATATTTGTATATACTTGCGTTATAAGATTATAATATTATAGCTGAATTATTTAAAACAGGATATTATGAAGAACCGGAGTATTAAGGATGCTCTTGTAGCTGAGGAAAAGTTCTTCCGCAGCCGTCCTGTATGTTTCTACCATCTCTTATTAGTTGATTTCATGTCTATATCCATTAATAATCTCCTGTTTTATTGATTTTTTCTTAAAGATATATAGTGATCTTGCTGATCGCTGTGGTGTACCTCAATTGGCAAAAAAGTTGAACCAGGTAATCTTTGCTGGTCAAAGTAACAGTGATTTATCTTCTATTAGGTTGTTACGTTGCATAAAATACATCTTTGTAGGACCTATATTTATCAAAAACATGAAATCACAGTAAGGTCACACATGTGTTTTTCAGTTACATATTCAAAATATCTCCAAATCAATTTAAAATTATAAGTTTCATGACTTCATCCTTTAATTATTTTGAGTTAAAATGTACTAGTATAGTACCCGCGCGATGCGCGGATATATATTAAAAAAAATAGTTTAAAGATAAATAGCTACAGCTTATTGTGAAAATGTGTTTTAGGTGTTGACAATTTCTTGCTCCTGTAAAATAGGAATATAAATATTATTGTAGCATATGTGATTGTCAAATAAATCTTAAATTTCTGTATGAATATTTATTCTTACTCGTCATCTTCAAGTTCAATATCCATAAACTTCCTACCGTTCCCACCTTGTGTTTGCGTGTGGACCTCACTGAAATTGACAATTTCTCCGATAACATCTACGAAAAAAAATGTTAGTTTTATATAGTAAAAATGTTATTAATGTAAATGTGTATTAAAAATAATATTTACCAAATAATTCAGTCTCGTTCACACCTATCTGATTTATCAATTCATCATATGATCGCAAATCAAAAATATTCATTGGGAAAAGTGGATCAGTTGTTTCAATCACCATTGTTCGTTGAGTAAACGTTAGCCTCAATTGATGTTTAGGAACAAAACAAGATCATTTCGTTCCATTTTTAGTAAAATAGTGAAGGATATTCCATTAGTAATGAAAAAAGGGGTGGAGGGGATCCGTATATGTTGTTCAGGTCGATTAGAAGGTGCTGTTGAACTTTTCCTTATTATGACAAACGATAAAGTTTGCCATATGATATAATCTAATTTCAGTAATTTGTTTTTTGAAAAGATGCAAAACTGACTTCCCAATTGTAGCACTTATACGATCGCCCTACAAAAAAATAACATTTCCGTACATGTCGTTAAAAAAATATGAGTAAAAGTAATATAAATTAGCTGTAGTATTAAATAGTAGAAGTCAAGCAAATACCAGATTCTTAATAATCATATATTAGTAAATTAGTAGGTTTTCGATGAACAACGGAAGAAATTCATAAAAAACAAATATTCATATAACACATGTAAACAACCTTTTCATCTTGTAAAACCAATTCGATGGACATTACACTGCCTGGATTGAAACGATCTGGTACTTCCCACAACCGAACCACACGAACTTTTAACTTCCATTGCATCTTCGAAATTGTTATATCCTTGATGAAATCTATGTGAGTAGCCACCTTTTACATAATCAGTAATTGTTGATTAAACATAATTGTTGTTTTAATTTTGACAAAGGAAACGTGGATTTGTGCAGTGAAAGTTTTTGTCAAAACTTAATGATGATGCAATTTATTTCTGTATTGTGGAAACTGGAAAGAGAGGCGTGAGTAATACATAATACATAATTTCCATTAAAATATATAACGGAAGGAAAGGTGTGTTGGAAAGAAACGTGGGTTGAAAAAACTGCTGAAGGAAGTGTGGCATAAGGCAGTTATTTTTTTGGTTGCAGCAGTTTTTCATTAAGAATTTGCTGGAAAGAATCGTTTGCATAAGGCAGTTATGTTTATGGTATGCAGCAGTTTTTCATTAAGAATTTGCTGGAATGATTCGTGTGCTTAAAAAACTGCTGAACAAAGTGTGGCATGGCAGTTAATGATTTACTGGTATGAGGCAGTTTTCATGAAGCAAACCTTTTTGGACTTGTTAAATTCAATTCCTACAATATAGGGTGTATGTCTGAAAATGCCATGTGTTAATTTTGTATGATGCCATGTTGGCTTAATTAGAAGCCTTTTTTCTTGGCTTTTAATTATAGATAGATTTGACAAGTTGAATTAAAAAAAAGGAAGGCAAAACGTCGTGTTGAGAAATACTTAGACATGCTTGTCTTGTCACTGGCTGTTGTATAAAATAAGGTTTTTTACACAGTAAGCAAGTCTGTTTTGGCAGATGAGAAGCACAGCATACAAATTTATACATTTGTCTGCTTAGTGGTCTGTGTTACCTTTTTTTGTTGGGTTCACTGCATATGTGATCGGGGTTTTACCAAGCAGCTTATTTCATCTTGAAAACAAACATCATAATCTGGACACTCTCTCTGTATGACAAATTCTAGTTGCATGTTGCTTATGTGTCATGTGGTCTCCTAATACTTGCCTTTGTGTATGTTGGACCAGAGTCATGTCTTGTGATTTTTCCTTTTATTTCTGGGGTTATTTTCTCTAAAGACATGTTAAGGCTGTCTTTCCTATTTATGGCTGCACCTTTGTAGTTGCATTTGTGCAACGGATACCTGTTGTCTTTTTACTGTTTTCTACATCAGTTAGATGATTGGCTACCACCCACCTTCACCACAAGCCCAGCCATCCTGTCCCATAGGAAATGCAAGTTTCCATGCCTGCTGTTTGCTTTCCAGTTCTGGTATGGGACATCTTATTGCTTTAAAATCATATATAACTTGGGTAGCTTTAGCTTTGTGTGGATAATAAGATTACGTCACAAAGCAACTTGAACAGTCTTATTTAATGCAGATTTTGGTGCAACACATCAAAACCCTTCTTCCAGGATTGAAATCACGCATTAGTGCTGCCCTTGTGTCTGTCGCAAAGGAGCATGCTAGCTATGGGGAGATCACAGAGTCACAGGTAGCTGCTTTGGTCTTACCTAAGTTTACCATGCACTGGCCTAAACTTTTGGGGAGTTTGTTGTCATATACCAGTTATTGTGTCCTGGAAGGTTTCTATCTGCTAGTTTTACTGTAGCTTGTTCAGCTAGTATTCCGAACTATTTATTAACATCTTTGTGCTAATCCCCTGAATCTAGGCTGGTATGGGTGCTCTCCTTCTGAACATTCTTTCCAAGTACAGTGAAGGTAATGTGGCCTAAACCTTGCAATATTCGATAATAGTCCTGTATTGGATTCTATCTGCTATCTCTGATGTTGCCTTCTAGTATAAAATATCATATTTATTGACCATTTACACCTCCTAACCTCATTAACAGTGCCTGTCCTTTTTCTTTTGCTTTTTTCATTGGTTCGAGAACAGTATTCTCTTCCATGATAGAAGGAAAAAATGAAGAAATGTCAACTTCTGAGCTTTCTGGTGGAGCAAGAATTCATTACATTTTTCAGAACATATTTGTGAAGAGTTTGGAGGTCCACACCTTTCATATTAACTTTTGAAATGCCTTTTTATTCTTTCTTGCTCAGAGAATTGAAATTCATCTGAAGACTTGCCTAATGTTTGCACGTAAATGACATTGATGTCATTTCTGTCAATAGATAGCTTAATATGTATGCTTTTGTGAGTATAGCCAACTCCGTATGGGCTTATAATGCTTTTCTTGGGCATTAAATTTTTTCTCAGGATGGTCATAAATTGTTGCCAAGGGTGTAGGCACATATACCACCCGTGAATAATTTTTATCATATTGTCCACATAAGTTAGTCTTTATCCACGAGCATAGTCGCATTACCAAAACCTGTGTTCCATTTCGAATATTCTTTTATTGACAACTCTTTCTGTCAATAATCGTTTCCTCATCTGCTGTAAAAGAATTCTAAATCTTAAAAAAAAGAATTCTAAATCTGATAGACGCAAGAACATTTCAGTAACTTTGCAAAATTGGTATATCGATGCACATAATAGAAGTTTTAATCCTAGGTTCAGTTGCTTATCAAATTTCATCAGATCTCTCTATCTTCTGCAGGAAGTTGATCCTTGTGAAGATTTAACCGATGATGACATCCGAACTGCCATTCAAAATGCTACGGGTCCCAAATCTGCTTTATTTGTGCCAGAAGTAAGTCCAAAGGCTTAACCTGTTCTTTGCTTTTGCTTTTGAGCCAATAGTTCAACACGTTATCAAATATTTTCTATAGTATTTATGTCATTTGGTTGGTTTCATTTTGTAAATATGTAGGTCCCATTTGAAGTTCTTATCCGAAGGCAAATAGCACGTCTAATGGAACCGAGTTTTCAGTGTGCAAAATTTATATATGATGAGCTGATAAAAGTAGGCCAATGTTGAGTACCTACCTTTTTTTCTGGGTAATGCATTCTTGTAATTACTGTTTTAACCCGAATGGTTCCTTCGTAGATGAGCCATCATTGTATGGTTAATGAGTTGCAGCGGTTTCCAATTTTGAGAAAGCGTATGGATGAGGTTGTAGGAAATTTTTTGCGTCACGGACTGGAACCTGCTGAAGTAATGATTGGGCACATTATTGACATGGAGGTATGCCAAAAGTATTTGGGTGTTTTATTTGGTTTTGCTTATACCTAATACAACACACACACATACACGCATCGACATTCGCATCTATGATGAAGTTCATTGACTTGATCGATGAGTGTCAACTGTTTTCAAATATTTAGCATCAATTTGAAGCTGTTCTCTTCTGACAGATCATATAGAATTTTGTGATTGATTGCTCTACATTTCTAGTGAACTAATGGTTTCAGAGTCTAGGTCTATGCTCATCTGATATCTCAGATAAAGAATAGCTCATTTTAAAGTTCCAAAGCATCTTAAAGTTTGTGAATTTGCTTTGGCAAATGACCAATTTTTTGGTGTATCTGTTGCTGTTAAAATTTGTATATTGCTTCAGCTTAAATATATTTTTATGTTGCAGATGGACTACATTAATACTTCACATCCAAATTTTATTGGTGGGAGTAAAGCTGTGGAGATTGCATTACAGCAGGTCAAGTCATCTAGGATTGCTGCACCTGTCCCCAGGCTGAAAGTAAATGCTTCATTTGCTGTTTCATAGACTTTAGCAATTGGTCTTGCAAATTATATCATACTGATGATAATTTTTTGTTTACTTGTTGGTACCCAGGATGGAGTAGATTTAGAAAAAGCTCCAACCTCTGAAAGAAGTCTAAAATCACGTGCTATTTTTGCCAGATCAGTTGGTGGTTTTGTCCCTGATCAGGTTGGCCTCTTGAGCTTCATAATCTCCTAGCTTGGTTTCTTCTTTGTCTCCCTGATGGACATCGCACCTAGCTTTCAAAATTTCAAGTAGTAAGAAACTTAAGTTATTTGCATTGATTAGTGTTCCTTCTGGACTGGAAACAGGTTGTTCGGCCTGCTCAAGAAGTCGAGAAAACCACAACATCAGGTGTGTTTCCATCTGGTAATACATGATGCATTCATTCATACACGTGTCACATGGGTTATTAGTTAGTTATTTTGATTGACAAGAAGGGAATGAATATTTTGTACAAGGATTCTAGCCGTTTGCCAATGTGGCTTTATGAAAAAGTCCTCCCCGGTGTATCTTTTGGTACTCTTTAGTTCGAAAAGCACCATGAACTTTTCTGTTGCTGCTTATTATGAATTCATTCCTTTTTCTGGACTCCTTATTATCTTTAGGAAGTAATATTTTGCTGGTTCTTATTGTCAAAGCCATTGCTGACATATTTCTTTATTAGGATCAAATGTTGGTTCAAGTTGGGGGATATCATCAATATTTGGTGGCCCGGATAATCGTTCATCTGTGAAAGACAATTTCATTAGCAAGCCGTTTAGTGATCCTGTACAGAGCATGGATCATGCTTTCTCAATGATCCACTTGAGAGAGGTATGTGTTTGGAAGGCCCTCTCTGCTGTATGAGTACTTTATGGATTAAGTTGGTGACAAAATCAAACATAACATTTCTATATGTTTTGTTTGAAGCCCCCAAGTGTCTTGAGGCCTTCAGAAACTCATTCAGACCAGGAGACTATTGAAATTGCCGTTACAAAACTGTTATTGAGGTCATACTATGACATTGTCAGGAAGAATATTGAAGACTCAATACCTAAAGCAATCATGCATTTTCTGGTAATTATGAATAGCAATTACTTGGTCCTTTACTGAAATATTTTTGACATCTATGTGAGTAGCCTTTCAATGGACTTTTGCTTGGGGGTTCTTCGTTCTATCTACTGGTAGTCTTGAGGATTCCTAAACATAACATTCTAGCAGTTTCTTTGTTCTAATTAAGGGGTCGTTTGGTAGGGTGCATAAGAATAATGCTGAATATGACATAATAGTAATGCCGGTATTAGTTATGCTGACATTAGTTATCTTGACATATTTCTTATCCAAATTGTTTGGTTTGATGTATTAAAGCATTGCACAGTTTCTAAAAGAATTGTTTATTTATAAAAACACCCTCATAGCCAGAAAATATGTTGAGAAATGTTTTTATATGAAAAAAGGTTTAAAAAAGAATTATTTGATTTGTCTACCTATAGTGTAGGATAGAGTTGAATATTTATTTATGAAAAAAGAAATATGCTATGTATTTTTATTTATTCAATAGGGATATAATTTTATTTCCCACTTTCTTGGATTATTAGGCATATAAAGTTTGAATTAAAAAAATAAAAGGAAAATGAGTTGATTACAAGTGCATTCATGTACGTAGTAGTAGAGTACATATTTATAAATTTACAATGAAGAAATTGGCTGAGTATAGATATAAATAGCGGGAGTAATTGCAGTAACAAATTTTACATCAAACTTGTATTAATATAATAGCATATTTAATATTTTAATCAAGCATAAATTTTTAAGGACAAGTTCGTCTTTAACGGAGATAATGCATGCATTAAAACCCATTACATTGTTAATATCATGGTGTCCTGTGCATTAGTTATGCATATAGGATAATACCAAATAGGGTATATAACTAATGCTTGCATAACTTATGCATAGGTTCAAAAACTGTACAAAACAAGGTATTATTAATACACAAAGCTAATGCATACATTATTTTATCTAATACATCCTCCCAAACGACCCCTAAATGATGATATAAGTTCTTCCATCTAGTCGCATTCTCTTATCTCCTACTAAAGGATGTACTCTTTCAAGCAGAAAATTTTCAGCACTACAAGCCACTGACATAAACTAAGTAGTGACACGCAAAGGGATTTTACACAACCTGGGGACAAAATGGAGTAATGAACATGCTGATCTGCTTTTGTCATATTCTAAAAGCGGCAGGGAACTAGTGTTAATGTTGGTTTTCTGCCAACAGTTAAGAGGCTAATTTTTCCTGGGAAAAGTGTTTTTTGTTTTTTTACTTTCAACCAACCTCTTATTTTGTCATAGTACTGATCAGTCAAGTTCCTACTCTGTGAAAAATGTAAACTTCTTTGTTCTATGCGGTGGAAATTTCTGTATAGCTGGAATTGTCGACTACCTTTTGTTGGTACAATTTTTCTAAATGTCCAATTGGAGGAAAAAGTGTCCGGTGTCTCTTCTTGATGTAGCACTAGGAGTGGCAAACGGACGGGTCGGATCAAATATGGTTCGGTAAAAAACGGATAATGAAAAAACGAATCAATTATCCGACCCGATCCATATTTATACGGATAAAAAACGAATTAACCGGTAACCCATATTATCCATGCCTTCTTGTATATGATCACTTTTGGAAGAATTCTTAGTCTCCCTAACTTGAGGAACCCCCAATTTGAGGCTTTACAAATGTAAAAGTTAGACCCATTGGTTATTCATTGGTTATCCATTTTCTAAATGTAAAATATGGTTATCCAATTGACCCATTTTTAAAAAGTTCGTTATCCAACCCATTTTTTAGTGGATAACATGGGTGGTTAACTGTTTTCTTTGAACCATTTTGCCATCCCTACGTAGTTCTAGTAGACTCAAGGTGCTAGTTCTAGTAAACTCAAGGTGCTGTGTTTTCAATTTCTAATAAGAAGGCTTATACGATTTTCAATTTTGATTCACATTTCTCTTCTGTTGACAAAACTGGTGCTAATCCGTGCTCCAGGTAAATCAGACCAAAAGAGATCTCCACAATGTGTTTATCGAGAAACTTTACAGGTATTGGGAGTGGAATTTCTTTTTTTCTTCTCATTCTTGACGACTAATCTTATATAACTGGAACTGCCGGATCGTGGCTCATTGATCCTTCATTATGCTTCGTGCTGCATGACATTATATGTGCTTATGTTCTACTTGTGTGTTGTTTCTAACACCTGGCAGCTTAGCCAAGTCAATGCTACATATTTCAAATGTACTTGTGATTCTTATCAATGTGCTTACTATGTGTTGCAGAGACAACCTCTTCGAAGAAATGTTGCAAGAACCTGATGAGATAGCCACAAAGAGAAAGCGTACACGAGAGACACTTCGTGTTCTTCAGCAAGCTTCCAAGGTCACATCTTCACCATCATCAGTAGGAGTATATTTTTGCATATATTACATTTCAAGGCACACTAAGCTTTTCGATAGAATGTTTATGGTTTTGATAAGTTGCATCTCATTTTAGGCTTTATTTAGGAACTACAGCAGAAAAGCTTGTTTAAGTTGGGAAGATGTATGACACATTTAACTCGTAACTGCGCTTTGCCTTTTTCTCACTGTCATTATACTCCTTACGAAATCTGTTCTGTCGGGTATTCTATTTGTCATTGTACTACTTGTGAAACTGTCTGTAAGTGGATCCTAGTGGTGTAGATTCTTTAAGATGTTCAGTTTGTCATCATTCTCTAGGTTTGCTTGGTTTATTATGACATTACTTCTGGTTTTCAGACATTGGAGGAGTTACCACTTGATACTGAGACAGTTGAAAGGGGCTACAGCTTGGGTACGGATCAAACAGGCCTTCCAAGGATTCACGGGCTTCCAACATCATCAATGTACAATACAAGCAGTGGCTCAACTGATTCATACACCACTTCTCCTAACTCTAGATCGCACTATGCATCCCATTCGAGTGAGCTACGGTCACCAATGTATGGTGGTGCAGATTCTAACGGCGGTGGGCATAATTTTGGCCTTTATCGCCAGTAGGTGTATAGAAGGTTCGAGAAATGCAGGGGGTGACCATTCATGAGAGTACTCATTTGATCTCTCCGCCATCATCGCAAGCCCTCTTTGCTACTGGTGCAGTGGAGAGCTACAATTCTTTGTGATGTTTGCTAACCAGACACATTTTCTATCCCCTTAGTTAACTATAAACAATTGTTTGTAAAAGCTATACGAAAAAATAAACAGGGAGTTTTCTTGTTCATAGGGTGAGGCTAAGTTTGTGGCCTTTTGGTATGATAATTGGCAAGTGTATTTAGCCATCAATTTTTGTGTTCAATCCTTCATTTGCTTTCACACTTTTATCAACACGATCATAGGAAATATCATCACTTATGTATAGCATGCCTTTATTTTGGGAATTTTTTTTTGTAAATTTCTGCACAATGATATTCCTCTTAAGTGTAGAGTAGTAATGTGGATGTGTATACCTGAAAAAGTGACTCGAGTGGAGACATGGTCGAAGTTTTATAAAACATTTGTGCAGATTTATGGCATAAATTTTAGATGTAGAAATTTCAATTTAAGGATTTCTAAACCCAGGAGAGGATAGTTAGGAGCAGTTTCATTCGAGTCGTGTACAAAAAGTTGCAGGCTTAAACTTGTGATCTAAAAACTTTGAATCTCTCTTGTATTAAAGGGATTTAGGAGTTCATATGTAACAACTTTTTATTTTTTATTTTTTATCTTTATCTATTTGCGTAGTACTATAATTTTTCAATGAACTGCTCTTCCCTCCATAGGATTAAATTCAACTTTTATAGAAATAGTATGTGAAATTTTCTAACAAAGGATTAGTACTGGAATTAAATGGACACTAAAACTAATTAAAAATATTCTAATTCAAACTAGTGTAGTTATGTAAATCAAACACCATATCATTAGGTAAAAAAAGATTAAATAGAGGAGAATTAACTTAACTGGCCCACTTAGTGTTAAGGGTGATTAGGCCTTATTTGGCTGTATTCAATAAAGGTTGTATCTTAGTTATCCAAAATTTCGGTCACCAAGTGCCTCTATTTTCAGGTTTACATTGATATCTTATTTATTTAAAATAAATACTTCTTAAAAAATTATATTTCATAGCTACTTATTATTTTTTATAGTCAAATATATATTTATCATCACCTCCTTCCATTAAGCTATAAAAATAAGCTTTGTATTATTTTTCTCTCTCCACTCAAATTTCTCATATACCATCACGTATCCCCTACCATGCATCTATTCTCCCTCTCTCTCTCTCTAATCTTAGACCTTCATCTTACTACTAGAGCTCTCCAGCAAAGCATCAGAATTAGTGTTTTCCGTCGAAGACTCTGCTTCAACCTCACCACCGCCGAAGACTCTACTTCAAAATTAGAGTTTTTCGACGATGTAGTGCCAAGGTTTGAAGAGTTACTTTTACAACTCCCAGCTAGTCAAAAAGATGTAGAACAAATGGTGGAGTTTTTCCAGTTATGCGAAATGAAATTAAATCATAGGCGATAAACATGAATGTGTCTGTAGTCATATCCTTGATATGATTTGGTTTTGCTGGCACAAACTTGGTGTTTTCCTCGTACTAGCCTAGCAAAGAAATTGGAAGTTTCCTAGATTCTGTGATGTTTCGAGTTAGAATCACGGCCCTCTCGACGAGACAATATTATGGTTGTTCTTGAACGAAGACTACGGTGTTTGAGGTTAAGCAACTTCACTTTTTTGTTAATATATTTTAATTTATCTCGCTGTATTTCATTGTAGTCATTATCTTTTTTATGTTGTATTTCAATGTATCTCGTTGTATTCCATGTATTTCATTGTATTCACTGTCTCGTTGTATTCCATGAATGTATTCATATATTTTCTTAATTTATATAATTTATGTATTCAAATGTTATATAATTTCTCTGAAGATTGCTACATTTTTGGGGTATTTTTCAGTTGAGAATTATTTTTATAACTGAAATTATAAATGTTGTGTGTTATAATTGAGTTTGTTGAGTTATATTAGGAGTCTATTATATTAATTGATTCACTTTTCGTTCAAAAATAATGTAATCTTTAGTTTCATGTTGTGAATACAGTCATCAATAATCTGTTCAGCTGTAATCCCATATTTCATGCTATGAATACAGTCGAATATAACAATTGATTAGTTTTCCTGATTCACGCCTATTTTTGCTATTGTATTCATGAATACAATAGCTTAAACACATCAAATACATCTTATAACAACAGAAAATGTATCTACAATCCGTAATATAGCGAATGATATCTATATATAGCTAATTGCCACTAAAAGATAATAATTTATAAATATTTCTTTTTAATTTTAACCATCAAATCTCAATCACTAAGGAACCGTTTGGTTGAGCAGCAAGTTTATGCAGGGATTATAATACAAGGATTAATAATACAAGAATTATCATTCATATAATATTTTTTTTAGAACGTTTAATTCTTTGTACACAAATTGGGATGTAAGTAGTATTGATGACGGTTTTGAGTAAAGCCGAAAAGGCAGAGTAATTATATGTTGTAATTTTAATCCTTCTATTATTATACCAAGTTATGTTAGCTATAAAATAATACACCAATTTCGGCAGTAACTTATACAATGATTAGTTATACTAGGTTAAAGAGCCCGGAACCTAAATAGGTTATTTTTGGACTCAAAAGACACAAATAAGTGTAAAAAAATAAAAGTAACTATTATATATACAACCGGGGGCGGACCTACGCTTGGGGGTGGGGGGCATGGGCACCCGTTGGCCTCGGTAAAAATATTGTATATATATTCTATATATATAAGTTAATACAAAAAAGACCCCTATAAATATATTACGCTGCACCTTTAGTCACAAAGATTGGATAGAAGAGTTGGTTTGTGGAATAACTGTCTTCTTCAAGGCTCAAGTTTGAATCTCAAGTTCAACAACAAAAATAATATTTTTGATTGGGTCTCATTTGGTAATTTCAAAGGCCTACTAGTAACATTTTTTCTCTCTTTGAGAGAATTTCAATATGCCTTTTATAGTGTATTTGATTTAGTTTTTTTCAATGGACCCACCCTTTTACTTTTAGTTAAATCCCTACATCTAAAGCTTCTTCTACAATTATCTCTTTCCACACAAAAAACTTCTTCCTTAATTTTCAAAGCGCATATGCAACCACTAGTTATTAGTCCGCCTAAAGCCATTGAGTAATATTGTTAAGGTATTGTTACAGTGCACCCGATACCTTTAAATCTTGGGTCCGCCTCTGTATACAACGCCAAAAAATTTGGTGTTGTATAATAACGATAACGACATCGTTAATATACAACGTCAATGATTCAACGCCAAAAAAACTGGTGTTTTATCTATTGCCAGGAGAGGAGAGTTATGTGCCTAGCCAAAAAAATTGGCGTTGAGTTTAATTTAATGGGTGCTGGTATTTATGACTTCTATGTCTAATACCTCGGAAAGAACAATTTATATGCTTCCCATGATGATGAGAACAGTACAGTTTAACTTTTGTAGCATAATTTTGTTTTCTTTACACATTAAATCGCTTGAAAAATAAAAATGGTATCTTATTACAACAAATAAATTTAAACCTACTGTATAAAGTTCTTTATACTCTTGTATATAAGTTAAATGCAACCTATAAAATAAAGTAATAAGTAACTCATTAAGCCTGACTTAACCAGTGTAACATTCTTTAGACAATCCGTATATATAAGTAAATTCAACTTCGAAAGATAATACTAATAATTTGTTATAGTCGATTAAATTATAGTCCAACAATAATAATATATTAGTGTAATCTTATAAGTGGAGTTTGGGAAAGATAGTATATATGCGGACCTTGCCCCTACCTGCTGAGGTAATGAAGCTATTTCCGATAGACTCTCGGTTCAAGAAAAGATGAAAAATAAATTAAAGAACATGCAATAATAGAGTAACAAGAAAATAAGATACACGAAGTGAGCGAAACAACATGCAAATAATAGATATCAAAGAATATGAAAATACAAGAGCGATACTGATACTACTCGTAATGAAAGAGGAATTCTCGACTATTATTTGTGTCTTTTGAGTCCAAAAATAACCTTGAGTCATATCCTCATTGAGATGAAACGTCATGTTCCGTCTAATCACTTCTTCCCAATATAAACATCTTTTTTATTTTTTAATATACGTATGTTTTTTTTCTTTAATCTTGCATGAATGTAGGATGTTTCGTGCACGTGATTGTCCTTTTTTCCCTTAATTTGGATTTGTACTGCATAAGGCTCGTTAAATTGTGGAACAACTTTCTATGGGATCTTTATACAAATAGCCGGACAAATTTATTGCTTATTACTCCTAGTCGATATACATATATCATATACAAATTATACTTATAATATATATATCCGTCGTTTATTTTTAATTTTAACGATTGGGTGACTATTTAAATTAATCTTTTTTTTAATTGTTATTATTTAAAAGCTCAAACTTGAGATCTTGGAAGAATTTTATCTTACCAAATGGTAAGATGATAAATTTTGACAATCATGCATGACTGTCGTATGCTAATATCGATGAATTTGCAAGTTGCAAATGGTTCTTTAGCAATCAAAAAGGTAGAGAAACACAGATGCTAACAAACACATAAAACCTGAGACATTGGGTTGGCTATAGCTATAGCTAGCCACATGACTCTCCTCTCCTGACAACAGATACAACGCCAGTTTTTTGGCGTTGAATCACTGTGTCAGTTATATATTAACAGCGTCGTTATCGTTATTATACAACGCCAGATTTTTTAGCGTTATATATATAATGGTTACTTTTATTTTTTTACACTTATTTGTGATTTTTAAGTCCAAAAATAACCTATTTAGTTTCCGGGCTCTAACTTATACACGTTTGGGCCCATTTGTTTTAGGTTATGCAATATGAAAATTAATTTTTTATAGAAGAATATTAGTAACTGTGATTAATGAAACTGATTATAATAAAAATTATTAAATTAGGTGAAATAATCCAAACTAAGCAACCCTTCTTTTTAGCAGTTCTTCGTCTTTCTTTCCCTTATATCTTTTCTGAAGTCTATTAATAAGAGGAAGAGGCCAGAAGAAAAACTAAATTCGAGAAACTCTATGACATGTATCAACCAAAGTATATACTAATTATACAAATATCCCCCAACTCCCAAGTCCCAACTCCTAACTCCTAACATACACAAGTGAGGTCTTGGTTATATTGACAGACACTTTACAAATTTTAAGGTAACGGTAATATTATTCGGTATCTTCATGCTCTGTGTCAACTTGGAACCATGTATGTCATGTCCCAGGCCAGTCAGCACCCATATGTGAATCAATTCCAATCTGTAGTACAAACAGATGATGCTCAAATTCATTGAAGAATACTACTTGAAAATGAATAGTAACAAAATATAACATTGCATGTCTCCACCACGATCCCAAGTAAAAGAAAAGATCTTGCATGAAAATAGGGCAGACCTGTTCATCAAAGCTTGCAGGAATCTCAAATTCGCTACCAGAAGCATTTGCAAGTTCGTTGAGATTATCCTGCTGAACCAAGAAGCTTGGTAAGTGAAAGCTTTTCAAAGATTCTGTTATAGATCTTGTCCATCGAAAAATAAATAAGAGCCAACACTTCACGGAAACACTCCCTCTTAAAACAACCAAAAAACGTGCGAGACAGTCTTAACCATTTATTTAGTGCCTAGGGGGGAAAGCGAAGAGGTGCTTAAGAAACTCACTCGCGCCAGAGAACAAAGGATAAACTTAGCTAACCAATCAAATCAACCTCTTAACATCAAATTGGAAAAAGGAAAAGAATAAAACTGAAACATCCAAGATTTTCTGAAAGTTACCTCTTCATCAATGTCAGCCGAAGAACTTCCAATACCAACAGGAGAATTATCAACAAAGTTTTCAGAAGCTTCTTGCATATCCTACATTAAAGATATCACGAACCAATCAACATTGAATACACTGCTTGAAATCTATGCACGCGGAAGAAAACGTAAATTCTTTATCTTCCCCGCAAATCAAAGTCATCATACAAAGGGCAATAGGAGAGCGACCAAAGGAGGACACAATAGAAAGTTATGCAAGGACCAAAGCATCCAAAACCTCGAGCCAGGCATTCTATACATTGATGAATTCTACTTCACAAATGTACACAAAAGAAAAAACTATGATCTTCCAAATACAGACAAACAAAAAGGATATGTACATAATGTGACTAAGCTACAAAAACAGACAAAAACAATCGCCATAAATTAACTCGCTATCCACCCAAGAGTAGAATACAAAATTTGTAAGGTCCTTATCTACCCTCATTAAATTTCCTAGATGGGAATTCTCATTCAGACAACTCAGGCCTTTTAGGGGCAGCAAGGGGGATCCACGTGATGACAACATCACTTAAGCCGTTAAGTCAAGGATTAACATAATAGAACAAACAATTTCATAGCCATCAGTATAAACAAAAAAGACTTCAAATATGACAACCAGCCACAGTTACACACAAAAACGAGGAAGAGAGACATGCCAGTGGACAAACTTTTTCAAATGCCCAAGTTTCCATTTCAGTTGAAACAGCTACAAACTATAAAGCTGGGGTAAAAAATGATGAATGAATACATAAAGGAGTTTAAAGAAATTTGTGATAGTCTTATGACGATACATAAACAGTTAGATGAAGATAGAAAACTTATTGACTTTGTTAGGGGGCATGGAAGCAAGTATAAAATGCTTAGGACTGTGGCGTTGAGGAAACCACCTTACCTTTAAAATGTGTTTTCCAATTCATGAAGACTCTAACCACTGGACCTCAAAGGAATGGATGACAATAAACAGAAAAAGGGGAGGAACAGTCGTCCATACGATTAACTCTGGGCAATAGGAGAGGATAATCATCCTGTGCAGTTAACTCTGGGCTTAGGCACTAGTAATTAATATAATTCCAAGAAAACTGCATGCTATATGCCGTTTCTCCGCTTGATACCAATATAATAATTATGTCTTGATACTACTTAATCAAAATAATAATTACCTCTTGATACTGCCTCTGGTAAGAATTCTCAGGTGCAACGGTAGACAACTTGATATCAGGAGTTCTCTACATCACAAAGGAAAAATCAGCAGTACAAAATTGAGCAACAGATTACAGTCTAAAAAATCCTTGACAAATAAGAGGTAACAGTAGAGGCTTTTAGGAGTTATATGTAAATATTGCTATATAAGATATTTTTGAATCACATAAAAAAGCCTTAAGTTGGCAATTTATGAAAAGATTCAGGCAGGAGGCTTAGCCTTGAGCGAAAAGAATAACTTAGTAAGTAAGAGAAAGATTTCACGTAGGAGTCTTCATCTCAAGAGAGTTACACTACATGCTTGTTATTTAATTTCTTTTTTGTACCCCTTTTTTTTTGGGGGGGGGGGGGGGGGGGGGGCACTCCTGTATTCATACTTAATGAAGCAGCATGGTCCATGAGCATCAATCCTCAAATAGTCTACCACTGACAGTGTACATTAAACTGATCCTATAAGAGGGAAGTGTTACTTGTTCTCAGTTTACTTACTGGCTCATTTTTATCAAAGGGTGTACGTCTCCCTCCCTTTGTAATATCTCTTAACATACCCTTCAGATGGACAAAAACAAAAGGTGAATAGCAAAATAAGTAACAAGAGCAAACAGATGGGTAATACAAATTCAAAAATAAATAAATGAACAAAAGAATCATCAAATTTAAGCATGCATTTATTCTGAGCATCTAGAAAGATAAAACACACAATCCAAACACATTCAAGAATAGACAATCAACAGAAACCATGTAAATGACATGCTTGGTTCGCGATCCATTATTTTCAAAGCAATAACACTAAGTAAGCCTTTATTGTGTTTGCAGTTTGCCATAAGACTAAATGGCAGTGCAAGTAAATATCAACCAAAGATCCAAATCATTAGGTTAACTCTTAACCCAAGAATCTGGTTATCATTGATGTTGATTATTTCCTTGAGAAACTTGGTCAAGACAGGAAATTAACATAATTGCATGACAGGCAATTGAATCAGCAATTCATGATCATAAACTGAATGTCAGCAGAGTTAAATATTATCGATAATTACTATAGACAAAGTTAACCTCTGTGATTAAAAGAGGAAAGCATAAGAAGTGTGTGTTTGAGAAATCTTATTTTTTTTTTGGTGGGGGAGAGGGGCAGAAGGAACAAGCAGATCCACTGTGCAATACCTTGTTCGCCCACATAAGCCCACAGGCGTTGCAGAGGGTTCTAGGGCCTGATGGGCCCCGCCGCATTGCAGGTGTCTCACTTTCACTAATACCACAGTGTTGACATCTTCTTAGTCTGTAAGTTCAAAGGGGATAAATGCAGATTAGAAGGAAAAAAGAGGAGGCAAAATCCCAACCCAGTGACATAATGAGAATGCAGGAATAGTGAGCCAAATATGAATGCAGAATCTAAATCAGCGCAGTGACATAAAGAGACAGCAAGACAATTAAGCGGAATATGAATGCAGAATCTTATATCACACTGCTACAGCTTTGCTACTTCTGAATGAAAGCCTTTATTTCATGCAACAACAGCCATTTTTACACCAAAATCAGATGTGGAGGAAGTAGTTCCAAGGCCCTCAAAATACAAGAACACAAAGCATAGCCTAAAGTAGAGAAAAATAGAGTAACTGATTCTTGACAGATGCTGCTGGTATAAGCTGTCAGAAGTAAGGAACATGGTCCATACTCACGTAGGTTCAGGATGAGGAATGCTGTCACCAGAATCAATATTGCCAGCATACGTCTTTTCACCATCTTTTAAAGAGGCAAATTGCCCATTTTTACGATGCATCCTATAAACAGAGCAACTAAAACAGTTAAAAGCTTGCATAACGAACCTCATTAGGAAATCTTGAATTTGAATGAAAATAGTTTCCAATGAATCCAAACAAATAGCTAAAAAGGTTTTAGCAGCTAAAAAATACCTTTTAAGAAATATATTTTCTTCATTGTACCATTATACAGCTCAATACTTTTAGATCTGTCTACTTTTCAAACATGTATTTTCCATTTTCATTTATACTAGTCTACTTCAAATATTTGGGCACACGTTAAAGTGGGCCCTAAAGAGAATTTGTTAATTATCATATTAACTGAAACCAATCAAGGTGAAAAAAGAAAAATCCTCCTCAATGATTCTCTTAATATACCAATCACTAAACGGAGTGAAGGGAAAAAAAGGTCACAAACTTCACCTCACCTCTGTGCAACTTCTTTCCGGCAAGTGTAACGGACTTTTTTCTCAAAGCATCTCTCTTTTCTCTTCTCACGGAATCTAATCAGAGATGCAATTCTCCGAGAAATATTTGGCCTGGTGAGGGCATCATTATCAACACTCTACAATATAACCCAAAAATTAGTAACCATTGACAGCCTCAGTAAGCTCTTGTTGGATCACACTTAAATTGAAAAGAAGCTCCAACTAAACTAAAAAAAATGCACCTTAATAGTTTGCAGGGCAAGAGAATGTGAGCTAGGTACATAACTAGCCCTATCAGACCCTCCTAATAATAGCAGTACCGCTTGCACCTATGAAAGTTCACATTCACAAACATTAAACATTCCCTTAATTCAGTTGTCAACACATAGGCCAGTGAAGTGCAAAGGGGGTTCAAAAATTGCTTTAAGTCACAGGTTCAAATCCCAAGTACAACATCCCTTGTATAAATTGCTGGCTCCACTAATGACATAGGCAAACACAAGTCGACTTGTACATGCATCAATTATAAAATTAAGTTTAAAACATAATGCAATTACAAACAATTGATCATGATAACATTGAACCTTATCAGGAGTAACAGCAGGGAATACATAGACTTGGCCTTCGAAAGAAATAGTAAGCTCACTAGTCCTCCGCGAGGACATAGGCATAGCCACTAAAACTCTGCTGTCGGTATCTACTACAGGGCTAGCAGCAAGAGGCGGCACAGAGGAGCACACGTGTTGTTCTTCAGTACCGCTACTCTCACAGCCGCCGCTGATATCATCAGCATCAAATCCTCCACCTCCATATTCATCCACTCGAATTGCTACATTCATACACTCCTCATCAAACCCTATTGCCCTCGAATTTGGCGCTTCCATTTTTATTTACTTCTGCATATGAAAAACCCTAACCCTAATTAAATTTGTATCTGTTGAAGAAAATCAGTTTTTATCAGAATCTGAAAAGGTTGATTAGAATTGCAAATTAAGGGAAGAATCTTCAACTGGAGAAATAGTACGTAGTAATTTGCTCCTTTTTTTAATAGCTAAAAATGGATAGGGAGGGTTGTTCATAAAAAATGCGAAAAATCAAACTAAACCCAATCAAAAGCCATAATGTTTTTTTTGTTTGATTTTAGTTTTGAATTTTAAAAATTAATAAAATTTAGTTTGATTTTGGTTTCAGTAGAAAAAAAAAAACTGAATCAAATCAATTATAGGAATAGTTATTTTAAATTTATTATATATATAAAGTTTCAAAATTTTAATGGTAAATATTAATAGTTTGTACTTTTAGTATAGTTCTTTACTTTTACATTCTAGTCTAATTTGTAATTTTATTTTGTTAAGTGTAAGAATCTATTTCGTGTTAAAAATAATATATTTTTAATCAAGTCCTTAAATTATTTATTATTATTTGATTTAATTATTATCAATATATCTTGATAAATAATAAATTTTTTAAACTGTAATTGATTTGATAATGTTACATTAAAATGTGGTCGTCGAAATATGTGTTTAGTAGTGTATGTATCGAGAAATTAATAAAATCTGACATAAATTGAATCGAAAAAAAATTAACTTAATTGGTTTGATTTGATTTAATTTTAATATTCAAAAAATTATTTACTTAATTTAATTTTTTTTAAGGAAAAAATTGATGTGGATAGGAATTAAGGAGGGTGGGACTTTACAAAAATTGTACTCTTATGTAATGGAGATTGGAGCGTGATGGTGTCACGTGAAAGGTCCTTGATTAGCGTGTTACACTATTTGTTGCACACTTGCACTGCGTTCACTTTTTGTTCCACAGACCACAGTATGTTATTTCAAAGAGTGGAAGAATATCCTTAATAAAATATTCTTCGTTTTTTTTATTCTTTAAAATTAGTTTTTATGATAGATAAAATTATAATTTAAGTTACTCTCCTAATATTTAAGACTATAAAATTAATTAAAATTTTCTATAATAAATCTATCCTTATTAAACCAGATAAGAAGTTCTAATATTTAGGAATTAGTATCAATTAATATTTTGCCTTATATAAATTATACTAATTAAAAAAACATATTTGGTGTAATACTTATAAACCGAGACTGAACGAGATTATATGTGACTTCATTTGATTTCAAATTAAACGAAATATGAGGACATCAACACACATATTCAATAAACATTATTTAACACAAGAACGTTTAAATAAAAATTATTTCTTTCTTTTATAATTAAACACTAGTAAACTTGCCGCGCGTCGCGCGATTACGAAAGACATTATTATATCTATGAAATAATATTTTTCTAATATTCAGATGGTTAAGAAATCAAAAAAATAGTTCTTACTCATTGTTCTTAAAATTTTGGGATCTTTATACAAGTAGCTGGTGAGATTTCTTATTTATTTTTTTAGCCGCTAAACGTTAATTATATATTGATTATACACAATTATACATAAGATAACACACATAAATAAACTTGAAAAGGAACATAACGATTTTAGTAATTCATTCTGCCGTTGAGGCATCTTTGTAAAGAATATAAGTAAATATTATATATTATAAACAAGAGCAACTTGTTAGAACATGAAAATGTATCATAGTTATCACTTAAGCCGCCAAACAATCTGCCTTCCTGAAAGATCGATTCAAACTCTCAAAAGAGTCCATATCATCTCTTTCTCTCTTAAATCTTCCGTTAAAAGTTCTCAGAATTGACATATTTTTTGCTTTTGCAAGAAACAAAAGAGCAAAGAAAATATGAAGTGATCCGTGAAAAGTGAAAAGCACCACAAGAGTTTTTTTAATAGTGATGAAGCATCTAATTTTTCCAATTGCGTCTATATATGCTTTGAACATGAACTATTTAATTTATTCCATCTACATTGACAAACATGAAAGTTTACCTGATGTATATATGCGATAAATTCGACGTGTGAGGGAAGTGCTAAAATTATACTCTATGTAAATAACATCATTCATATTCAAACCTTTTAGCAGCTCTCTCATGAAATTCTTCCAATAACAACCGTTCAAGGAAAAAATTATGAAAGAGGACAAAGATAAGATGTTGTGTTGGGCCAAAAGAATTTAAACATTGCTTGCTGTAAATGGACCTTTAAACCATAAATCCCTCATAACTAAAGGATAAAAGCATTTTAAACATGATCACCATCACAACTTTAATTTGCAGCCGTTAGTTTGCTGTATTTTGAAACTGCCTCATTGAAACGTTAAATATAAAAGTAATAATCAATAGTAATAATGAGGAACGTCACAAATATAACACTTCTAGTGTCGTACAGTTTTTTTTAAACATGAAATAAGAGAAAATTTGAGAAAAAGGAATGCTGGCTTTAGAGGGTTGCTACAGGTCAATTCCCAGCTTTATATATTTTTATATAGATGCATTAAAAATTATTATTTTAATCATACAAATAATTAACCCATATTCAATTAAGTACCTAAAATAGTTATTTGATAGTATATTTAATCATACAAAACCGTACAAGCCTTAATCTATATTAACAAAATACGAAATCTCTAAAAAATGTTAATTGACATTTTACCTATAAAGATAAATTTTATATTGAATAAAATATAATTTAAATATTTTATTAATATTTAGGGCTTCAAATTAATTAAAATTTTACTCATTAAATCTTTTCTTATTTGAAACTATGTAGAAAGTACAAGTATTTAGATCTTCCAAAAGGATTATATATATATATATATATATATATATATATATATATATATATATATATATATATATAATATTCAATAACTTTTCACTATAATTTGTTCGCCCTATTTTTTTCATCTATTGAATTGCATGTTTAGTAATGCTTTTTTGCCCACATATTTTGACAAAGTTATATATGTAACTCATAAATTCTTTTTTTTCTTATCTTATCAATTAGAACATCACTTTATGGGTAACATTGAAACGTTTGAAGGAATACAAAGAAGACATAAGATTCAATTTTTAAATTTATGTTATTTGAATATATTTAAAGAATCATAATAAAAGTACAACTAATTAATATCATGTCTTTTTCTTCTTGAATGAACTTGAGAACAACTTATGAAAAATATTTTTAGAAAATTTTAAGTCTTCAAGGGTTATGTGCTTTATTATGTACATGGTTGTATTTGGACCTTTTCCTTTTATTGTTATTTGGTCCTCCTATTTTCATGATATTTAGTACTTCTAATTTATTAGTATTATACAATTTACAAGATCAAATTAGCAATCACTCTCACACATATTTTTTTCATGAGTTCTATCTATTAATTATTTAGTAGATTTTTGGTTCACCTTTGGACTATATGCAAATTGTAGAATGCAAAGCTTTGCATTAAAGTCAAATAGTGGTGTATATATTTGTTTGTACAGTTTTAAAAGTATATGCTATTATGGTTTAAAATCATATGATAATTCAGTAATTTTATTGTAAAGTACTATATACGTGCAACATTGACATCAAAAACTAAGTATGCAACTGATTATTTTGTTTTTAGTACAAAGGTCTATGACTAAAATAGGCTTAGCGTATTCTTGGCCACTTAAATTTGTAGGAGTTTTAAAAGGCGATACATGAACTTATATTTTTCTCATTTTAATACTCTAATTTGATGCAATAATACAAATAAATATATTTGACCATTGACTAGGCCTGCATGGAAGCAGCGCAGCTGGCATGGCTAAATTGTGTGCATATCACGCTACAAAGGCGCGTGGATAGTTACTATTTTAATTAAAAAGGAAAGAAAAAAGAGAACTTTTCCTTTCCCTTCTAATTTCCCATGTCTTCCCTACCAAACTCCCACTTCTCCCATCCCCTCCCCCTTCTATTCTATCGTAGCTACTTCTAGCAAAACATAGAATACAATCCAAACAAAGGAAAAAGCTCAAAACATTAGCACACCCCCAATGCACTCGCGTAACTACTTCCAAGATATTAACACCAAACTCCAATAACCATGGGAAGTAAAATCAGAGATTATGTTTACAACTTCCATTATCGGAGCGGCAATGGGACACACTTGCCTCTGAGCCCAAAAGACGACGACTTCTTCAGGAAGAAAGTGTTCTTAATTCAATTGATAGGGAAGGTGGAGTTTACTAGCCTAAAACTATGGATGCTTATGAATCCATGCTCAGCCTTATTCAGCATCAAATTGGTGGAAAATCCTTTAGTATTGTGAGTAGGGATGTTGATGAGATATTAGCCGTGTTAAAATATGGCAATTTTAAGAACCTTGAAAAGAAATTGGAAATTGAAAAACTTTTAAACCTTATTCCAGACCAAGTGTTTGATAAGTTAGTGTCGATTGGCCAACTCATCACTGGCTACCAATTAGATGGTCGCAATGACGACGATGAAGCTTTTGATTATAATGTTGGTGTAGTAGTTGAGTTTGAGAAGAATGAAGACGAAGAAGAAGATGAAGAGAGTTAGTTTGATAATGAAGAGGATGAGGATGTTGTGCTAGAAGCCGATGGTTCTGGCGCTATGAAGATGGGCAATAGCATTGAGAAAGATGAGATGCCGGAGGCGGTTGAAGAATAAAAGAAGAGAAAGA
The DNA here is from genome assembly GCA_032618575.1 of Nicotiana noctiflora. NCBI lineage: Eukaryota > Viridiplantae > Streptophyta > Magnoliopsida > Solanales > Solanaceae > Nicotiana > Nicotiana noctiflora. Next base: position 49,824 of record JASVEL010002546.1, read on the forward strand.
GAAGAAAAAAAATAGAAATTTCATAAATTAATCTTGAAAAAGGATAGGGCCATATTGGGACATTGAAGATACATGTGTCAACAAAATGTGAATGAATAGATGATGTGTCACGACCCGGATTTCCCACTATCGGGATTCATGATGGCGCCCACTAGTGGAAGCTAGGCAAGTCAATTGTTACTTACATTTTCATTAGTTAAAACTCTCTTCTTAAGACTTTAAATAATTCATGTAATTATAGCGGAATAATTAAACTTAGCGGAAGACTTAGCAAATTTTTACTGAATACGATACAGAAAACCCAAACATGATACACTACCCAAGATTGGTGTCACAATACTAATGAACTTCTAAGATTAATACACATAATCATCTGGAAGAAATATAAGCTATTTATCTCAAATACATGAGATAACAGAATGAAAAATATAGATAAAGGAGACAACGGGTCCTCTGGACGCCTGCAAGGCTACCTCGAAGTTTCAGTAGTCAGAATATCCACAATCGTGCTACTGCCGCTGCTGCTTCTCGTAACCTGTATCTGCGCAAAAAGATCGCAGAGTGTAGTATCAGCACAACCGACCCCATGTGCTGGTAAGTGCCTGGCCTATCCCGGCGAAGTAGTGACGAGGCTAGGACCAGACACCCACATAAACCTGTACAGTTGAAATATATACATATACAACAGCAGGAAAACGTTATCGAACATTTATAAGGAAAGAATATGATCTGAAATAACACTCAATAATTTATAATATCCGAAGTAATCAGAATAATGGAACAAAACTTACTTTCATGTCTCAATTCTCTTTTCATTGCACATCTTGTGGTAGGCGTACCACTCGCTCCCATATTTAATAATAGGCTACCAACAACTATGGCCAATGCAAAGATTCAAATAACTTTGTGGTCGGTGTGCCACATGATCCCATTTTCCTATTATATAAGTTGTCGGCGTGCCAAAAGATCCCAATTTTTTAATATATAGGTGGTCGGCGTGCCACACGATCCCAATTTTTTGATACATAAGTGTGACGACCCGGCCCCTCGTCACGGGAATTACCACCCCGTTATGTTGAAATCACATGTTTATTGCTTTTATATCAGTGTTAGAGTCTATCGGGTGAGTTAGGAGTGAATTGGATTGAAAATAAAGCGTATAACATTTTTGAAAGAAACTTGAATAGGGAAAGTCAACCTGGAGTTGACTATTTGGTTAGAGGGCTCGGAATTGGATTCTGGTGATTTGGTTAGTTTCGGGAGGTGATTTGTGACTTAGGGGAGCAATCGGAATTGAATTGGGAGGTCCGGTGTAGAAATAGGCTTGAATTGGCTAAGGTTTATTTTTGGCGAAATCTGAACGGTGTGTGAGATTTTGATCCGGGGTTCGGAATGGAATTCCGACAATTCCTGTAGCTTCTTTATGTGATTTTGGATATGTCCGCAAAATTTCAGGTCATTCGGACGTCATTTGGTCGGGTTTTTGATCGAATGTTAGTTTCGGAAGTTCTGAAGAAACTTAGGCTTGAATCCGTGTGTAATTGGTGATTTTGATGTTTAGGATGGTGTTTTTATGTTTCGAGCAAGTTTGAATGAGGTAATGTGATGTATTGGTGGCTTTGGTTGAGGTCTCGGGGGTCTCGGGATCATTTCGGATGCCTAACGGGCAAGTTTTGATCATGAAGTTGCTGCAGAAAAATTGCAGACAGTGATTGCTCTATGCGATCGCATAGAGTTAAATGTGCTATGCGATCGCATAGCAAGGGGTGCGATCGCATAGGCCTATCAGACTGCACATTGCGATCGCTTAACCAGTGCTGCGATCGCAGAGAAGAAAAGGGGATGCCCGGAAGATTGTGCTATGCGATCGCGGAGCTTCATCGCGATCGCATAAAAAGGGAAATTGGAAGGAAAATTTAACTCTATGCGATCGCATAGGGCCATTGCGATCGCATATAAGGAATGGTCTGGCAGTGAAATTAAAACTAGAACATAACCAGTCGCGGGTTTAACACCCCAAAGCACCATTTTTGAGTTCTAGAGAGAGAGACTCACGGGAGACTGCTGGGAAATCATCGGGGTTTCGTCGGAGGTAAGTTTTGTGGCTTAATTACATCATTTTAACATGAAATCCTTGGTTAATTTCCTATAAATGGAAGATTAAAAGCGGGTTTGAGCCCTAGGCCTAAATTGAAGAAAAATACTGATTTGAGTTGGCAAATGGAGTCAGATTTTGGCAAATTTTATATGCCTAGACTCGTATCAAGATGAGGATTCCGAATATGTGACTTTTGTAATTTTTCGAGAAGCGTACCGAAAGTCAGGTTTTGACAACTTTGTGAATTTCGGTGTAAATTGAGTTGTTTTGACTGGGTATTGTTCCATTGGCCTAATTTGTTGTGTTTCTACTGTATTTGATCAGATTCTACGCGTGCGGAGCTCGATTCTCGTGGAAAGGGAATCGCGGAGTAGTTGTCGCACTGTATTGAGGTGAGTAATTGCTGTGGGTGATGACCAGCGGGTTCGAAACCCCGGTATACCACTTTGTGACGCTGTATAGCGGCGAGACACGTACTCTCTTGTGAGTGCGGGGTCGATTGTGAATTGGGGACTATGGCTTAGTCCGACCTGTTGATACTGTGTTATGATATTAGGCTATTCTTGAGCCGTCGAACCTCCTTCTCGGATGGTTGCATATTATATTGTGATATTGGCTATTGTTGAGCCGTTGAACCTCCTTCTCGGATGGTTGAGTATACTTATGGGTTGTGAGCCAGTTATTGGATCCTGCGAGGATCATTATCATTGTCTTGTGATATTGACATGCTAGTTTTACTACCGGTCCGTAGCTATTACTGTTATCATGATATTTCCAATCTCTGGAACTTAACATTTACTGTTTTCAAATGAAAAATGATAAAAGAGTTTTTAAAACTACTTTTGAGCCTGCGAGGCTGCATTTACATATTAGCTGACTGGTAGTGGATCGGGCTGCACGCCGCAGCGTATATTCATGATATTGTGCTTGGGCTGTAGGATCCCCTCCGGAGTCTGAACCCCCACAGTGAGCACGTGTACCTAAATTAGATCGGGCTATGCGCTGTAACGGTCATATCATGCATTGCATTGCATTTAGCTACATCTGATAGCTGTTATACTGTTTTGCTGGTACTTGTTGGTACAGGTACAATTGATATTGATTATGTGAAAGGGTATTTGATTACAGCTTTACATATTGCTTTATTGTGGATTTCTTATTTGCGCTGTCTGACCCCTATTTATTACCACTAAGTCTGGCAGTACTCATTTTACTCCCTGCACCTTGTGTGCAGATCCGGGTACCTCTCAGTAGTGATCCGGTAGCTGTTCGAGGCGACTTCTGTAGGATATTCGAGGTAGCTGCAGAGTCCGCAGGACCCGATATTCCTTCCTACTGTCTTTGATTCTGTATTGTTATTTCTTTCCGCACTTGGTATCTTGTAAACCATTATTACACTTATGTTCTTTTAGAGGCTCTTGACTCTTGACCCTGTGGTCTATAGGAGTTGGTATATTTTGGGACTTGGTTTCCCCGTTTTCGATAAAGGTATCACTGTTGTTTCATATTTTGATATGCTTAAATGGGATAAAGCGAGCTTCTAGCTTCGTCATTATTGATTGGCCAGGCTGGCCTAGCAATGTGCTGGGCGCCATCACGATCGGATTTGGGGTTTTTAGAGAGAGAAATCTTTCATCTTCAAAGATTGTTCCAACCATCTTAATTCCAAGGGATCCTAGGGCAAGGATTCAACTTCCCAATCTTTTCAAGGTAAAAACCCTAACTATTTTCTTTGATTTTCAGTTTTAATTGGGTAAAGAGAGGTTTGCATATAATAGCTTTTGAAGATAGAATTTTTATACTCATGCATGATTATTGAACTTGATTTCTAGTAAAACGAAGTGAGTAGAAGTAAGAGTCTTCAAGAACAAGGTTGGAAAGAGTAGGATATCTTGGGTAAGCATAAAGTAGGAGGAAAAATCATCACCGGTATGTATGGCTAATTTTGATTCTTGTGAAATCGCCTATATGTGTGAAGTTTGTTTGTTTCGTGTTAAATTGACAAATTGTGTGAAATTCTTGATGTTGTTGTTGGATATTCAAAGTTTGTTGTTGAGCTATGAGTGATGTAAAGTGAGAGTTTAATTTGGCAAAAGAATTGTGAATAATGACTATGATGGCCTATATGGCACCTTGTGGAAAACAAACGAAACACTTGAGAATTGGTTTATTGTGGAAAGAGATGAAACACTTGAATTGTGGAAATATTGTAACATGGTTGTGATATTGAATTGAGAACATGAACCAATGTGTAAGTTGCTTATTTGAACTTGTTGAAATTGTGTGTAGTACCTTATCTGCTATTTGAAATTGTTGTGTTTTCAACTGTAAGGCGGGGTCGTGTTGCGCGCCGCAACGTGGTGAAATAAGGTGTGGGTTGGGGTGATAAGGGTGGCCGAGGTAATAAGGGTGGTCAGGGGCAATAAGGATGGAAAGTGATCGAAATCGCCATTGAAAATTGATACAAAAATCAATAATGTGAAATTGTGAAAGGAGACAGCAGGAGAGTTTGCAACCTGTGGGGCACCGATTGCCCCTTTGTTTGACTACTTGTGCTTTACGTGATTGATTGGTTATTGTTAAATTGGTTGATCGTAGAAAGTGCTTTGTGTGAGAATTATTTGAAATGAGGAAAATGTGGAAACATGGTTGGTTGGCTTAATTAATTGTTGATGTAATTTAATGGCTTGAGTTTACTTGGGACAAAGTTTGTCCATACATACCAGTACAATTCAAGTGTACTGACGTCCCTTTTGCCGGGGCGCTACATTCGTGTCATGATTGTAGGTGGATCAGTAGCAGGCACTTCAGCTCATCGGCAGTAGTATCTTTCATCCTCCACTGCCCGTTTTTGGTGAGCCCCTTTCTTCCTCGGGGCCTTGTGCGGTTCATGCCACTCGGTTTAGATTTCATTTTGGTTTTGTAAGGTATAGCCGGAGCCTTGTTACCGGCAAGTATTGTATTTCCCTTTTTGTATCCTAGAGGCTCCATAGACATGTAAACTGTGGGACTCCAGTCTTATGTATATATATTGTGTTATGTCGGGCGTTGTAAAAATTGAAATCTTGTTAATGAATCACTCGTATCATTTTATTTGTTTAATGTGAAATCAATTATGATTAGTAATATATTTGGTTAATGGGAAACAGTCATCACAGGGGTAACGCGTGGTACTACTAACTCATCGGAGCGGTTGGCAGCGATCTTTATTCGGGAGATTGTCAGGTTGCATGGGGTCCCAATGTCTATTATATCTGACAGAGGCACTCAGTTCACTTCACAGTTTTGGAGAGCATTTCAGTGAAAGATGGGTACGCGGGTTGAGTTGAGCACCGCATTTCACCCCCGGACAGACGGGCAGTCTGAGCGCACTATTCAGATCCTGGAGGATATGTTGCGAGCATGTGTGATCGACTTTGGTGGTTCGTGGGATGAGTTCTTTCCACTTGCTGAGTTTGCCTACAACAACAGTTATCAGTCAAGTATTCTGATGGCCCCGTACGAGGCATTGTATGGCGGACGATGTAGATCCCCCGAGGGATGGTTTGAGCCTGGTGAGGATAGATTTATAGGGACTTAGTTTGTTCAGGATGCTTTGGATAGAGCAAAGTTGATCCAGGAGAGGCTTCATACAACACAGTCTTGCCAGAAGAGTTATGCAGACCGTAGAGTTTGGGAGTTGTCATTAGTGGTTGGTGACAGAGTATTGTTGAAGGTTTCGCCCATGAAGGGTGTCATGAGGTTCGGGAAGAAAGGGAAGTTGAGTCCCAGGTACATTGGTCCTTTTGAGATACTTAGGAGAGTTGGAGAGGTGGCATATGAGTTGGCCTTGCCGCCCAGCTTATCCAGCGTTCATCCGGTATTCCATGTGTCTATGCTCCGGAAGTACATTGGAGATCCGTCTCATGTATTAGACTTCAGTACCATTCAGCTTGATGGTGATCTATCCTATGATGTGGAGCCTATTGCTATTTTGGGTCGTCAGGTGAGAAAATTGAGGTCTAAGGAGATTGCATCAGTTAAGGTTCAGTGGAGAGGTCGACCCGTGGAGGAGGCCACTTGGGAGATCGAGCGGGAGATGCGGAGCAGATATCCTCACTTGTTTGAGACTTTAGGTATGTTTCTTGACCCGCTCGAGGACGAGCGTTTGCTTAAGAGGGGGAGAATGTGACGACCCGACCCGTCGTCATGGGAATTACCTCCCTGTTATGTTGAAATCACATGTTTATTGCTTTTATATCAGTGTTAGAGTCTATCGGGTGAGTTAGGAGTGAATTGGATTGAAAATGAGGCGTATAGCATTTTTGAAAGAAACTTGAATAGGGAAAGTCAACCTAGAGTTGACTATTTGGTTAGAGGGCTCGGAATCGGATTCTGATGATTTGGTTAGTTCCGGGAGGTGATTTGTGACTTAGGGGAGCAATCCGAACGGTAGGTGAGATTTTGATCCGGGGGTCGGAATGGAATTCCGACAATTCCTGTAGCTTCGTTATGTGATTTTGGATATGTCCGCAAAATTTCAGGTCATTCGGACGTCGTTTGTTCAGGTTTTTGATAGAATGTTAGTTTCGAAAGTTCTGAAGAAACTTAGGCTTGAATGCGTATGTAATTGGTGATTTTGATGTTTAGGATGATGTTTTTATGTTTTGAGCAAGTTTGAATGAGGTAATGTAATGTATTGGTGGCTTTGGTTGAGGTCCCGGGGGTCTCGGGATCATTTCGGATGCCTAACGGGCAAGTTTTGATCATGAAGTTGCTGCAGAAAAATTGCATGCAGTGATTGCTCTATGCGATCGCATAGAGTCATTGCGACCGCATAGAAGAGCCTGGAGGGGTGAGAAAAATGTGCTATGAGATCGCATAACAAGGAGTGCGATCGCATAGGCCTATCAAACTGCACATTGCGATCGCATAACCAGTGTCGCGATCGCAGAGAAGAAAATGGGAGGCCCGGAAGATTGTGCTATGCGATCGCGGAGGTTCATTGCGATCGCATAGAAAGGGAAATTGGCAGGAAAATTTAACTCTATGCGATCGCATAGGGCCATTGCGATCGCATAGAAGGAATGGCCTGGCAGTGAAATTTAAACCAAAATAGAACCAGTCGCGGGTTTAACACCCCAAAGCATCATTTTTGAGTTCTAGAGAGAGAGATTCACGGGAGATTGCTGGGAAATAATCGGGGTTTCGTCGGAGGTAATTTTTGTGGCTTAATTACATCATTTTAACATGAAATTCTTGGTTAATTCCCAATAAATGGAAGATTAAAAGTGGGTTTTAGCCCTAGGCCTAAATTGAAGAAAAACACTGATTTGAGTGGGCAAATGGAGTCCGATTTTGGTAAATTTTATATGCCTAGACTCGTATCGAGATGAGGATTACAAATATTTCACTTTTGTAATTTTTAGAGTAGCGTACCGAAAGTCAGGTTTTGACAACTTTGTGAATTTCGGTGTAAATTGAGTTGTTTTGACTGGGTATCGTTCCATTGGCCTAATTTGTTGTGTTTCTACTGTATTTGATCAGATTATATGCGTACGGAGCTCGATTCTCGTGGCAAGGGCATCGCGGAGTAGTCGTCGCGCTATATTGAGGTGAGTAATAGATATGGGTGATGACCAGCGGGTTCGAAACCCCGGTATACCACTTTGTGACGTTGTATAGTGGCGAGACACGTACTTTCTTGTGAGTGCGGGGTCGATTGTGAATTGGGGACTATGGCTTAGTCCGACCTGTTGATACTGTGTTATGATATTAGGCTATTCTTGAGCCGTCGAACCTCCTTCTCGGATGGTTGTATATTATATTGTGATATTGGCTACTCTTAAGCCATTGAACCTCCTTCTCGGATGGTTGAGTATACTTATGGGTTGTGAGACAGTTATTGGATCATGCGAGGATCGTTATCATTGTCTTGTGATATTGACATGCTAGTTTTACTACCAGTCCGTAGCTATTACTATTATCATGATATTTCCAATCTCTGGAACTTGACATTTACTGTTTTCAACACAAAAATGATAAAAAAGTTTTCAAAACTACTTTTGAGCCTGCGAGGCTGTATTTGCATTTAGCTGACTGGTAGTGGATCGGGCTGCACGCTGCACGCCGCAGTGATATTGTGCTTGGGCTGTAGGAGCCCCTCCGGAGTCTGAACCCCCACAGTGAGCACGGGTACCCAAATTGGATCGGACTACGCGCCGTAGCGGTCATATCATGCATTGCATTGCATTTAGCTACATCTGATAGCTGTTATACTGTTTGTTGATATTGTCGGTTCTCTACTATTGATATTGAACTGTTACAGGGCATTGGTTACGACTTTACATAGTGCTTTATTGTGGATTTCTTATCTACGCTGGCTTACCCCTGTTTATTACCACTAAGTCTGGCAGTACTCATTTTACTCCCTGCACCTTGTGTGCAGATCCAGGTACCTCTCAGCGGTGATCCGATAGCTATTCGAGGCGACTTCTGTAGGATATTCGAGGTAGCTGCAGAATCTGCAGGACCCGATATTCCTTCCAACTATCTTTTGATTCCGTATTGCTATTTCTTTCCGCACTTGGTATCTTGTAAACCATTATTACACTTATGTTCTTTTAGAGGCTCTTGACTCTTGACCCTTCGGTCTATGGGAGTTGGTATGTGTTGGGACTTGGTTTCCCCGTTTTCGATATAGGTATCACTGTTGTTTCATGTTTTGATATGCTTAAATGGGATAAAGCGAGCTCCTAGCTCCGTCGTTGTTATTGATTGGTCAATCTTGCCTAGCAATGTGCCGGGCGCAATCACGACCGGATTTGGGGTCGTGACAATAAGTGGTCGACGTGCCACACGATCCCAATTCTTTGATAATGTATATTACCGGCATTGAACCAATAATCTATGATCAACAGTGAGTATATAAAAGTATTACCGGTACTAAACCAATAATCTTCAATTTCAATAATATTTATATTACCGGTGTAAAACCAATAAATAATAATAAATCAACAATATATGTCTGTTACCGGTATGACACCAATAACATTTAATCAACAATTTATATATATTACCGGTATAAAACCAATAATAATTTCCTTTCACATAATCACATAGGATTAATAGGAATTTAATCCATTAAAGACCCTCGGTTATGCTCAACTCCCAACGTATAGATACTCGTCACCATACCTATACGACTCCACATTTAGCAATTAACACATCAACTTAATTCCTATTCCCTCAAGCTAGGATAGAACAAACACATACCTGGAAAGTTTACGCACAATTCAATCCGTAGCAATGCCCTTTCCTTTCGAATTTGGCCCCAATCCAATCATATCTATACACAATTGATTTAATATCATCAATACTACTCAACAAACTAGTTCATATGGCCAAATATAATTTTTACAATATTCTGCTCGGAATAGTAAAAATTGACCCACCCACATGATCGAAACTCGAGTTTCGAACCAAAATAAATTCACCCAATCATCCACAAGTTCAAATATACAATTTGTTCTTAAGTTCGACCCCAAAACGAGGTCTAAATCGCAAATTCTTTGAAAACTCAAACTATACTCATTTCTCTAATTTTTCTACCCATTTATACATATTTAGACCTAGGAATTCAAATAATATTGATGGAAAATAAAAAAACGAGTCAAGAATCGCTTACCCAAGAAGTTTGAAGGAGGATTTCTCAGGAATCGCCCAAGAAGCTGTGGACAAGAGAGAGTTTTGAGAAAATGGGATAAAATCCCGTAAGTGTTCTGTTTTGAGCTGAAAAATTCACTGGGCAAAATTACCCTACGCGATCGTGTGAATTGGACTGCGATCACGTAAAGGAAAGACTAGACTGTTATGCGATTGCCTGAGCAAAGCTACGATCGCGTAGAGAAAATTCACCAGGCGGCCTATTTGGCCTATGCGATCGCGTGAAGATGATTGCGATCGCGTAGGGGGGTAACTGGAAGCTATGCGATCGCATGAGGGATGCTGCGATTGCGTAGAAGGAATAGCCAATACAGCGTGATCGCGTGGATGAGGCCGCAATCGCGTAGAACAAAATCTATGTGCAGAAATTGCAGAATTTCTGCTGCATTTTCAAGTCCAAAACCTTCCCGATACCTATCTGAAACTCACCCGAGCCCTCGGGGATTCAAACCAGATATGTACACTGACTCAAAAACATCATACAAACTTGCTCGCGTGATCAAATCACCAAAATAACATCAAAATCAATGAATTGAGCCTTCAAACTCAAGAATTCTTTCAAAATTTCATAACTTTCAAAATTTCCAATTTAAGGCAGAAACACGTCAAACGACGTCCGTTTTCGACCAAACTTTACAGGAAGCACTTAACCAACATATATGACCTGTACCGGGCGTTGGAACCAGAATAAGAGCCCGATACCATTACTTTTTAATCAAATTTCAGTTTCATTTTCCTTAAATATTTTCAGAAAATAATTTAACAGAAAAATTCTTTTACCGGGGTTCTAGACCTCGGATTTCAATTCCGGGCATACGCCCAAGTTCCATATTTTTCTACGGATTTTTTGAGATCGTCAAATCACGGGTGGAGGTCCGTTTACCAAAAATGTTGACCAAAGTCAACCATATCAATATTAATATCAAAATTCTTCAAATTTTTCACATATTTCATATATTTCAACATAAAATTTTTCCAACTTCGCGCCCGGATTGCGCATGCAAATCGAGGCAACTATAAATGAGGTTTTCAAGGCCTCAGAAGCTCGAAATGATTAAGAAAACAAGTGATAACCCTTTGGGTCGTCACATTCCCCGCCTCTAAAACAACCGTTCGTCCTCGAACGGATAAAAGAAAGAAGTACCTGAGTCAGGGAATAGATGAGGATACCAGCTCCGCATGTCAGACTCGGACTTCCAGGTCGATGCCTTAGGAGGCTGACCCTTCCACTAAACTCGCACGGAAGGAAAACTCTTCGACCTCAAATGTCAAACCTGGCGATCTAGAATAGCTACCGACTCCTTCTCATAGGATAGATCCTTGTCCAGTTGGACAGTGCTGAAATCTAACACGTGCGATGGATCGCCGTGATATTTTCGGAGCATGGACACATGAAACACTGGATGTACAACTGACAAGCTAGGTGGCATGGCAAGCTTATATGCCACCTCTCCCACACGATCAAGAATCTCGAATGGGCCAATAAACCTAGGGCTAAGTTTGCCCTTCTTTCCAAATCTCATCACGCCCTTCATAGGCGACACTCGGAGCAACACTCGCTCCCCAACCATGAAAGCTATATCTCGAACCTTGCGATCTACATAGCTCTTTTGCCTGGACTGAGTTGTGCGAAGCCTATCTTGAATGATCTTGACCTTATATAAGGCCTCCTCAACTAAATCCGTACCCAACAACCGAGCTTCTCCTGGTTCAAACCATCCGACCGGAGAACGACACTGCCTACCATACAAGGCTTCATAAAGAGCCATCTGAATGCTTGATTGATAGCTATTATTATAAGCAAACTCTGCAAAAGGATGGAATTGATCCCACGAACCTCCAAAATCAATAACACATGCCCGAAGCATATCTTCCAGTATCTGAATAGTCCTCTCGGACTGACCGTCCGTCTGATGATGAAAGGTTATACTTAGCTGGACTTGGGTGCCCAACTCTCGTTGAACCGCCTTCTAGAAATGTGAGGTAAATTGCATACATCGATCTAAAATGATATAGATAGGCACACCATGAAGGCGAACAATCTCCTTGATATAAATCCCAGGTAATCTCTCAGATGAATAGGTAGTGGCAACCGGAATAAAATGAGCTGACCTGGTCATCCTATCAACAATCACCCAAACAGTATCAAACTTCTTCCGATTCATCGGAAGTCCAGAAACGAAGTCTATAGTGATTCACTCCCACTTCCATTTAGGAAGTTCAATTCTCTGAAATAAACCGCTAGGTCGCTGATATTCATATTTAACTTGCTGATAATTCAGACACCGCACCACGTATGCCACAATATCCTTTTTCATTCTATGCCACCAATAATGTTTTTGCAAATCTTGGTACATCTTTGCTGCCTAGATGAATAGAATACCGCGAACTATGAGCTTTTTCTAAAATCAATTCTCTAAGCCCATCAACATTTGGCACAAAAATGTGCCCTTGCATCCTCAGAATCCCATCAGCATCTAAGGTGATATGTTTAACACCTCCTCGCTGAACTGTGTATCTAAGGTTTCATAAATAAGAATCATTATATTGTTGATCGCGGATAAGCTCCAATAATGAAGAGTGAGCGACCGTGCAAGCTAGCACTCGACTAGGCTCAGAAATATCCAACCTCACAAATCGGTTGGCTAAGGACTGAACATCCAAAGCAAGCGGCCTCTGATCGACTAGAATGTAAGCAAGACTGCCCATACTAGCTGACTTCCTACTCAAAGTGTCGGCCACCACGTTTACTTTTCCCGGATGATATAAAATGGTGACATCATAATCTTTCAGCAATTCTAGCCATCTTTTCTGCCTCAAATTCAACTCCTTCTGTTTGAACAAATATTGAAGACTCTTATGATCGGTGTATACTTCACATGCCACACCATACAAATAATGCCTCCAGATCTTCAATGCGTGAACAATCGCCGCAAATTCCAGATCAAGAACTGGATAGTTCTTTCCATGAAGTTTCAACTGCCTCGAAGCATAGGCAATAACCTTGCCATCCTGCATTAACACTGCACCAAGCCCAATACGGGAAGCATCACAATAAATAGTATAAGATCTCGTACCTGTGGGTAAAACCAATACCGGTGCTGTGTTCAAGGCTGTCTTGAGCTTCTAAAAACTCATTTCACATTCATCTGACCATTCAAATTGAACACCTTTCTGGGTCAATCTGGCTAGTGAGGTTGCAATAGATGAAAACCCCTCCACGAATCGCCGATAATAACCCGTTAATCCCAAGAAACTCCGAATTTCTGTGGCTGATGTCGGTCTAGGCCAATTCTTGACTGCCTCAATCTTCTTTGGATCAACTTGAATACCTGCTACCATCAAAATATGACTCAGGAATGCAACTGAACTTAGCCAAAATTCACACTTTGAAAATTTTGCATATAGTTGGCTATTTTTCAGAGTCTGCAAAGACACTTTGAGATGTTGCTTGTGCTCCTCCTGACTGTGGGAATATATTAATATATCATCAATGAAGACTATTACAAACAAGTCTAAATAAGGCCGGAAAACCCGATTCATCAATTCCATAAAAGCTGTTGGGGAATTTGTCAACCCAAAAGACATGACCAGGAATTCATAATGTTTGTACCGAGTGCAGAATGCTGTCTTAGGGACATCAGATGCCATAATCTTCAGTTGATGATAGCCAGATCTCAAATCCATCTTCGAAAATACCTTGGCACCCTGAAGTTGATCAAATAAATAATCAATTCGCGGGAGTGGGTATTTATTTTTGATAGTCACCTTGTTCAACTACCGATAGCCAATGCACATTCTCATCGAACCATCTTTCTTCTTTACAAATAATATCGGCGCAACCCACGACAGAACACTGGGTCTAATGAAACCCTTTCAAGTAAATCCTGCAACTGCTCCTTCAATTCCTTTAACTCTGGCGGAGCCATACGATATGGGGGAATAGAAATGGGCTAAGTGCCTGGAGCCAAGTCAATGCAAAAATTAACGTCCCTGTCGGGCGGCATACCTGGCAAGTCTGAAGGAAATACTTCAGGAAATTCGCGAACCACGGGCATAGAGTGAATAGAAGTGACATAGGACAAATAAGCCAATCACCCTTTTTCAACCATACGCTGAGCCTTAACATATGAAATAACATTGCGGCTAGTATGACCTGAAATCCCTTTCCACTCTATACGAGGCAAATTCGGCAGAGCTAAAGTCACAGTCTTAGCATGGTAATCTAAGATAGCATGATATAGAGATAGCCAATCCATGCCTAATAATATCGAAGTCCACCATATTTAAGAGCAATAAATCAACACGGGTCTCAAGACCCTCAATCACTATAATACATGATCGATGAACTCGATCAACCACAATAGAATCGCCTACTGGTGTAGACACATGAACAGGAACACCCAACTGTTCACTAGGCTGAAACAAGTACGGTGCAAAATAGGAGGACATGTACGAATATGTAGACCCAGGTCAAATGATGCCGATGCCTTTCTATCACAAACCAAAATAATACCTGTAATGACGGTATTTGAGGACTCAGCCTCTGGTCTGGCAGAAAGTGCATAACATCGGGGCTGGGCCCCACCAACTTGAGCAATATCTCTGGGACGATCAACTGTTGGCTGGTCTCTACCTCTATCGGTCTGAGCTCCACCTTTATGACCTCTGCCTCCACCTCTATGTCCTCTACCCCCGCCTCTAGCTGGCTGGGCATGCTGTGGGGGGAACTGGGGCTTGAACCATAGCACGAGAACCTTGCTGCTGAGAGTTGTCAAAAGCTCGAGGGCAATACCTTGCAAAGTGCCTAAGATCGCCGCACGTAAAACAAGCCCTCGACTGCTGAGAATAGCGAAGTGGTGGTGCACTGATAGGCTGTTGATCAGAATAATATGGCTGAGGATTATGTCCACTAGAAGCATCGTGAGAAACTTGAAGAGCTGACTTTTAAGGCCTAGGAGGATGGCCTCTACCATGAGAATCTCTACCTCCAAACGAGGTACCACTGAATCTATGCGAATTACGGGGTCTCTTATCCGATCCATGACCTACTCCCTGTAACAGAGCCATCTCGATCCGGCGGGCCGCATTAGTCGCCTCTTGAAAAGTGATTTCAGTTCCAGCTCCCATAGCCATCTGCAGTCGAATTGGCCGATTCAAGCCATAAATAAATATTCTCACCCTTTCCCGATCTGTGGGAAGTATGACAATATCATGACGAGCGAGGTCCACAAACCTAGTCTCGTACTGTGTGACAGACAAATGCGCAGAGCCTCCCTCTGAGTTGCTACAACTCTGCAAATTTGCCCCAAGTCAAAGATGATGATCCTGCTGGCCTGGATAGACAATAATCTCTCCACCAAGTCTTGGCAGAACAGATAATCAAAAAGTAGAAAAATCCACACCATTAGTCTCCATAATGCCCATAGTACGGAGAACCTCGTGGCAGCTATATAGGAAATCCTGGGGATTCTCTGAAGGAGTGCCACTGAATGTGGTAGTGAACAACTTGGTAAACCTGTCCAATCTCCATAACGCGTCAGCAGACATAGCTGCACCATCATTAGCCTGGGTCACAATAACAGGCCGAGCTGCCTCAACTGGCTGAATCACAGGAACCTGATCCTAGGGAATTACTGGCTCCGGAGTGCGTATAGCAGGAGTCTGATTACCTCCTCCACCATGAGAAGTGGCTCATGCTACTGGTAATAAACATGTTATGGTGATATTATCCATAAAACCTGCTATCTGGACTAAAGCATCCTGAAGATCCGGTGTAAACATAATCCCTCATGGGACCTGAGTTGGGCCCGCTGGAACTGCTGGGGCTAGAACATCCTCCTCGATATGAACCTGAGGTTCTGCCACTTGTGCTGCTGCTCGGGGCTGAGCTCTACCCCTACCTCGGCCTCTAGGACGGCCTCGACCTCGGCCTCTACCCCTAGTGGGAGCTACTGCTGCTAGGACCTCGGGATGCTAGTCAGCAGATGAGGATGCGCGTGTTCTTGCCATCTGCAGAAGAACATAGTAGAGATTTAATTAGCATTTGAAAGATCAAAGTCGCACGACTCGAATGAATAAAGGGAAGATTTTTCTAACTCTGTAGCCTCTGGGGGATAAATACAGACGTCTCCGTACCGATCCCTCTGACTCTACCAAGGTTGTTCGTGAGTTGTGAGACACGTGCAATCTAGTGCTCTGATACCAACTTGTCACGACCCAGATTTCCCACCATCGGGAGTCATGATGGTGCTTACTAGTGGAAGCTAGGCAAGCCAATTGTTACTTACATTTTCATTAGTTACAACTCTCTACTTAAGACTTTAAATAAAATCATGTAATTATAGCGGAATAATTAAACTTAGTGGAAGACTTAGCAAATTTTTACTGAATACGATACAAAAAACCCAAACATGATACACTACCCAAGACTGGTGTCACAATACTCACAAACTTCTAAGATTAATACACATAATCATCTAGAAGCCTCTGGGGGATAAATACAGACGTCTCCGTACCAATCCCTCTGACTCTACCAAGGTTGTTCGTGAGTTGTGAGACACGTGCAACCTAGTACTCTGATACCAACTTGTCACGACCCGAATTTCTCACCATCGGGAGTCATGATGGTGCCTACTAGTGGAAGCTAGGCAAGCCAATTGTTACTTACATTTTCATTAGTTACAACTCTCTACTTAAGACTTTAAATAAAATCATGTAATTATAGCGGAATAATTAAACTTAGTGGAAGACTAAGCAAATTTTTACTGAATACGATACAAAAAACCCAAACATGATACACTACCCAAGACTGGTGTCACAATACTCACAAACTTCTAAGATTAATACACATAATCATCTAGAATAAATATAAGTTGTTTATCTCGAATACATGAGATAACAGAATGAAAAATATGATAGAGGAGACAACGGGTCCCGCGAGCGCCTGCAAGGCTACCTCGAAGTATCAATAGTCGGAATATCCACAATCGTGCTACTGTCGCTGTTGCTGCCCGTAACCTGTATATGCGCAAAAAGAGCGCAGAGTGTAGTATCAGCACAACCGACCCCATGTGCTGGTAAGTGCTTGGTCTATCCCGGCGAAGTAGTGACGAGGCTAGGACCAAACACCCACATAAACCTGTACAATTGAAATATATACATATACAACAATAGGAAAACGTTATAGAACATTTATAATGAAAGAATCTGCTCTGAAATAACAATCAATAATTCATAATATCCGAAG
The DNA here is from genome assembly GCA_032618575.1 of Nicotiana noctiflora. Taxonomy (NCBI): domain Eukaryota; kingdom Viridiplantae; phylum Streptophyta; class Magnoliopsida; order Solanales; family Solanaceae; genus Nicotiana; species Nicotiana noctiflora. The sequence goes on from JASVEL010002546.1 coordinate 66,875, forward strand.
TAATCTGAACAATGGAATAAAACTTACTTTCATGTCTCAATTCACTTTTCATTCTTTATCTTGTGGTAGGCATACCACTCTCTCACATATTTAATAATAGGCTACCGGCAACTATGACCAATGCCAAAATTCAAATAACTTTTTGGTCGACATGCCACACGATCCCATTTTTTTATTATATAAGTGGTCGGCGTGCCAAACGATCCCAATTCTTTAATATATAGGTGGTCGGCGTTCCACACGATCCCAATTCTTTGATATATAAGTGGTCGCGTGCCACACGATCTCAATTCTTTAATAATGTATATTACCGACATTGAACCAATAATCTCTGATCAACAGTGAGTATATAAAAGTATTACCGGTATTAAACCAATAATCTTCAATTTCAACAATATTTATATTATCGGTGTAAAACAAATAAATAATAATAAATCAACAATATATGTCTGTTACCGGTGTGACACCAATAACCTTTAATCAACAATTTATATACATTACCGGTATAAAACCAATAATAATTTCCTTTTGACATAATCACATAGAATTAATAGGAATTTAATCCTTTAAAGAGCCACGGTCATGCTCAATTCCCAACGTATAGATACTCGTCACCATGCCTATACGTCGGACTCCACATTTAGCAATTAACACATCAACTCAATTCCTATTCCCTCAAGCTAGGATAGAACAAACACTTACCTCGAAAGTTTACGAACAATTCAATCCATAGCAATACCCTTTCCTTTCGAATTAGGCTTCAATCAAATCGTATCTATACACAATTAATTTAATATAATCAATACTACTCAACAAACTAGTTTATATGACCAAATATAATTTTTACAATATTCTGCCCGGAATAGTGAAAATCGACCCCGGGCCCACATGATAAGAAACTCGAGTTTCAAACCAAAATAAATTCACCCAATCATCCACGAGTTCAAATATATAATTTGTTCGTAAGTTCGACCCCAAAACGAGGTCAAGATCACAAATTCTTTGAAAACCCTAACTATATTCATTTCTCTAATTTTTCTACCCATTTACATATACTTAGGCCTAGGAATTCAAATAATATTGATGAAAAATAAAGAAAACGAGTCAAGAATCGCTTACCCAAGAAGTTTGAAGAAGGATTGCTAAGGAATCGCCCACGAAGCTGTGGAGAAGAGAGAGTTTTGAGAAAATGGGAAAAAAATCCCGTAAGTGTCCTGTTTTGAGCTGAAAAATCCATTGGGCGAAATTACCCTACGCGATCGCGTGAATTAGACTGCGATCGCGTAGAGGAAAGGCTGGCCTCTTATGCGATTGCGTGAGCAAAGCTGCGATCGCGTAGAGGAAATTCGCCAGGCGGCCTATTTGGCCTATGCGATCGCGTGAAGATGATTGCGATCGCGTAGGGGGGAAACTGGAAGCTACGTGATCGCGTGAAGAATGCTGCGATCGCGTAGAAGGAATGACCAATACAGTGTGATTGCATGGATGAGGCCGCGATCGCATAGAACAAAATCCCTATGCAGAAATTGCAGAATTTCTGTTGCATTTTCAAGTCCAAAACCATCCCGATACCTATCCGAAACTCACCCGAGCCCTCGGGGATTCAAACAAAATATGTACACTGACTCAAAAATATCATACAAACTTGATCGCGCGATCAAATCGCCAAAATAACATCAAAATCAATGAATTGAGCCTTAAAACTCAAGAATTCTTTCAAATTTCATAACTTCAAAAATTTCCAATTTAAGGCCGAAACACGTCAAACGACGTCCGTTTTCAACCAAACATTACAGGAAGCGCTTAACCAACAAATATGACCTGTACGGGCGTCGGAACCAGAATACGAGCCCGATACCATTATTTTTTAATTTTAGTTTCATTTTCCTTAAACATTTTTAGAAAATAATTTAACAGAAAAATTCTTTTATCGGGGTTCTATACCTCGGATTTCAATTCCGGGCGTACGCCCGAGTTTCATATTTTTCTACGGATTTACTGAGACCGTCAAATCACGAGTCCGGGTCTGTTTACCAAAAATATTGACCAAAGTCAACCATATCAATATTAATATCAAATTCAAATTTTTCACATATTTCATATATTTCAACATAAAAATTTTCCAACTTCGCGCCTGGACTGCGCACACAAATTGAGGCAACTATAAATGAGGTTTTCAAGACCTCAGAAGCTCGAAATGATTAAGAAAATAAGTGATGACCTCTTTGGGTCGTCACATGATGTGGTTAATAAAATATCAAATTTAATCCACGTCAGCAGCAATTGAACAACATCACAAGTATTTATTAGTAACCATCTTTTCAAGTAAATGTGTTCAAATGGAAAACTCGGGAGTTCATATATCGGCTTACAAACCGATGCAAGTTTAAGTGGCCAGGAAGCCATTTTGCCACTAAAATATGACAATGTTTTTCATTATATTGTCTTTTCGATTTCTCTACTATTATATTTATTATTTGCGTATGAATATGTTTAATATTTTATATCATAAAATTTGTGATTGTTTATTTATTTGTAAGAATAGAAAAAAGAGAATAACATATATAACACGTACGAAAAAAATGCATGAAGCTATTAAAATTTCTCCCATTATGCGAATCTTTTTTAAAATTTAGTTTTGGTTACATATGTATAATAAACATGAGATTATGATTTAGAGAAAAATACATGAAGCTATTAAAATTTCTCCCACTATGCGAATCTTTTTTTAAATTTAGTTTTGGTTACGTATGTATAATAAAATGAGATATTGATTTAGAGCGAAATATTAAAAACTTTGATCAACTAAACATCAAAAACGCAAAATAAATATTAGAGCTAAAATTAATTTTTATTATTTTTATGAGCATTTATTTTATATTTTTAATTTTTCTTTTACAACTCAAGTACACTACTATTACTTAAGTTATTTTAATAAAAATATATTTATAATATAGGATACACGCGCAATGCGCGTACCCTAAGACTAGTTTATATTAAAAGCACGAAGGCTCTTAACAAAAATTTGTTCGTCTTTTTATCCTTTAAATATTAATTTTATATTAGATAAAATCGTCATTTAACTATTTATCTAATCTTTAGGATTTTAAAATAAATAAAGTCTTTCCTTATTTGAACCGTGTAAAAACTCCTATTTAGGAATTTAAAGTTAACTAAACTTATATATATAATTACATTTCTTATTTGAATTGGGTAAAATAACTCATCTAAATTCCAAAGTATTAACACTCTCACGTTAGATAGATATATAATTTATTTTTATGAGTATGTTTACCTAATTAAACTTTGTTTGGCCTGAGATGTTTATGAACATTCATGGACCCGAAACAATTGTAAGAGTTAGAGGGTCAATCATAGCATGTCGTAACGTGTGCGAAAATTAACAAAGGAAAGCGATAATGGAGACATATGTAGAGATAACAGGGATATTTAGTGATCTTTATTCATAATGATGGGTTAATCTGCCTCTCCATGAAGAGGTTCAGATCCTTACAATCATTTTTTCATGGATCTACTATTACCCTATATTATTGATGGTGATTCTCACTCTGCATTGTACTATGTATTTCTTAGAGCCCACATGGGGAGAGAGTGGACCCCTTTTTCTGATAATTGCTTCGGTATTTATAGATCTTGATTGAGATAATAGACTTTCCTTGGGGATCGAGTCCGTGTCGTGGAAATATTGTGGGCGTACCCTCGGGGCGTCGTCCCCGCAAAGAGAGCCTTAGGCGGCTATGGGCGGCCGCTTATGGTCGAGGACGGCCTTATCGTTTATGACGCCTACGCCAGATGGGGGCGGCCTCCATATTTTGTTGCCTTTATTTGGGCCAAGGGAGGTGATCGACATATAGTTTATAGGTTGATCTTTAGGAGGTCGAATTATAGGTTATATAGATAGTCCCTCCGCTTATCGCGGTTACGTCGAGATGGACCGAGATGAGCGGATGTGACAGCTTGGCGTCGTTTTCTTTCGATTGAGGATACGACGACCTCCTAGGGCGCCTTGTCGTTGGACGGGGATTTCCGAAAGCGCCCCACCTTGTGGGAGCTCGGCCGATTTGGCGCCACAGGGAATACTTGTAATGATGGCTCGTGTTCCGGCGCACCCCCCCCCCCCAATTTCGATCGTGAGAGCGACGGTTTTGATGAAAGTTGAACCATTTCTGACGGTTGAGATTGATTCGCATTAAATGGCGCATGTCAGTTTCCCGAGGTTTCGATTCGATTTTTCTTTATAAGAAGGCCTGATATGTCAGACATTTCTCTGTTCTTAGCTCTGTTTATCGTTTTCCTCTCCAGCAAGCTCTCAAGAAACCATGCTTTTTTGTGGCACAGTTGCTCCCCGTTCTTATTCTCACTTCTCAGTTCTTCTTCCACTAATATTGGTAACCCAAGAAAAATGGCTGGTCTCCCTTCTAATGATGGTCTTGCAGTGGTGCTACCCTCAGAGTCCCCGGTGATCGAGGGGTTGTCTCCCGTACTCCCGACGGTTGACCGGGATGATGTTGAAAGGATCCCCTCAGTTGACGATATACTCTCTAGGGCGGGGAGCTTGGCGGTGGATTTCACCGTGGATGGTGGTGCTGAGTCTATTGAGGAGGCCCCGCTGATGGGGGAAGTGAGCATGGCCCATCTGCGTGCGTAGAGACTCATTCCTCCCCATGTCGACATTATATTAGCCCGGTCCGGGGACAGGGTGCACACTGACCGTCCGGGGTTCTGTGTGTTCTATTCTTTCCCGCTCAGGTTGGGGTTCAGGATGCCCCTCCCCAATTTACTGGTCGACTTCTGCCGATACTATGGCGTTAGTCCGGGGCAGCTTACCTCGTATGTATATAAGCTTATGGTTATGATGCTCAAGCTCTCGGAGTTAGCCGTCAAGTTGGTTACTCTCCAGCACGTTCTTGCTCTTTTTGCTCCCCAGCGGACTTGTGGGAGCATGATTCGGATGGTCTCGCGGGGGTGGCAAGGATTAGTGACGGCCTTGGACAACGAGGTGGAGCCTCGCCAATATGAACAGGTTTTCTACGTCCGGACTAGTCACTTGGTGGCGTCTTCTTCGGGCTTTCTGGAGGCCTGGAACCATAGTCGTGAGTCTTTCTGTTATCCCCCCTATTTTTTTTATTGTTCTTTGTTCCTGATTTTCGACTGACGGCCATTTTTTTGGTTGTTTCCGCAGCTGACAGGTTGCCCCGCCCCTATTTACTGGCCTGCGCGGGTGGTTAGAAGCTGTCCTTCCACATACCGATGGAATTCGCTCGTGGGCGTCCTTCTCAAGGAGACACAGCAATAGTCTGGTCGTAGGTGAGTTATTTCTTTGTCAACGGGGCGTACCTATCCTTTGGCCGTAGCCATAATTCAGTGCTGACTTATCCTTTATTTTTGCAGGGCGGGTAACCCGCGGCAGGGCCCCTCTTCCTGTATTCCGATGACATGGGGCGATCGCCAGGTTCTTTACCCCTACGGCCGCTCGAGCTCCCAGGGCCGTATTTGTTGATTCCGTAGTCGCCCCTTCGCCCAAGGCTTAAGGGCGGGAGCTTGTCGGGGGTTGTGCACTCCCGAGAGCCGTCGCCTTCTCGGGATGAAGAGGAGAGGCCCCTGACCAGACGGCGAACCCTTCCGCCCCTTGCTACTCCGGCGGTGCAGCCGGCCGCCGATGAGGAGGTAGCCGTGATTCCTCCATCGCCTTATGAGGCGGGGGAGATTGTAGAGTTGGTGCGGAACCTAATGGGCACGCCGGATGAGTTGGGGGCTCGGGAAGAGCGGGAAGGGAGTGCCGCCCCCACTGCCCAGTCGTTCACTCATAGGTTCGAGGCAGCCGAGCCTTCGAGGGTGGTTGTAGACCTTGGGGATTCTAGTACCCCGTCGACAGGGGCGGCGGCGGCAGGAGAGGGATCTGCGTCCGGATCTGACTTGGATTCTGACGACGCTCGCATGTTCCATGAAGGAATTACGCGAGCGACCATCCATCCGGACGGGAGGCGGCGGGTGATAGAGATTCCCGCCGATGAAAACTTATTGTTGAGGGATGCTTCCCTGGTGCCGCTGCTGGGCCCGTTGTGTTCTTCTGCGGAGAACCGGTCGCTGAGGGAGGTGGCGGATGTTAGTTTAATGAATGAGGTGGCAACGTTGGGTGTGAAGGTATGCGTTCCGAACTGGTTGTTTTCTCGTAAAGTCCTTTCGTTTCCTTCACGTTTTCGTTCATGACTCTCTTGCCCTTATATGTGTTTTGTTTCGCAGGCTTTTTTACTGCAGGTGGAGTGTTTGCGTCGGACCAATGTCCGAGTCGGGGTTCTTCTTCGGGTTCTTAAGAGGTGCCGCCATTTGCGACTAAAATGCAGAGAGCCCGAGGAGCGCTTGAGGGTTGACCCGCGTAACCAGGAGTTGGCCGGGGAGCTAGCGCGGGCGGAACAACAAAGGGATCAGGCGCTCGGCCGTATTGAAGCCCTGGAAGGGCGGCTGCATCAGGTGAATGATGACCTAGAGGCCGCGAGAAGGGCGTCCTTGGAGAGCGAGCGCCAGTGTTTGGCCAAGGTGATGACGGTTACCTCGGAGTGGAGCGGGAAGGTTGCCGCTGCGGAGGGGGAGTAGGCCGACTTGAGGCGTAGGCTGGTCGAGACCACTGCCAGAGTGACTGAGCTTGAAGGAATTATCCAAGCCCATGACTCTCAATTATCGGCGATAAGGACCGCTGCCGCCTCCAGGGAGAACAGCCTCGAGGAGCGGATCCGGGCGTTTGAGGGTAATGCTCAGGAGGCCGCTGGGGAAATAGCACTTCTTGAGCAGGAGAACCGGCATGTTCAAGAGCAATCCATGAGTTTGGGTAGTTCTCGTGAAGCTTGGGTCTTTGCCGAAGCGCAACGAGACATATACACGTATTTGTTTGAAGCCGGCCTGATCACCGAAGGGGCCTTTGAGCAGGCGCGTCAGAAAATGCGGGAAGCTCGCAAGGAATGTGGTTTTGATGCCGCCACGCCCGACAGTGGTGATATCCTTGGAGGGATCGGGGCTGGAGCTAATAACGTTGGAGGTGCAGCAGGAGCTGGTGGAAGCGGAGTCAGGGCCGAGGCGGATGGTAATGGTGCCCATGCAGGCGGAGCGGAGGACGGAGCGACGGTGACCGGTGATGATGGAATCGGGGCGGACGGCGTTGCCGGCAACCCCCAGTTGATTGATGACTAGTCGATTTTTTGTTGTTGCCGTGTGTGGCTATTTTTTATTTGTTTTATTGTTTGTTGTTAGTGTTGGAAGATTGTTGCTTTAGGGCGGACGGGCATTGCTCGTGTCCGTCTATTTTCAATTGGAATGGGGGAGGGTTCCTCCCCCCTCTATTTTTTTTTTACCTTTCCGCTCATTCTTTGCTTGTTATGCCGGCGCGATCACTGATTGTCGCGGGTCGAGGGCTTTCGACCTGAGTGTCGCTTCGACCGTCGTCGATTCTTTACTGGCGAAGGCTTGCAGCCTGAGTTCCAGTTCAATCGTGATTGAACTTTGACTAGTTTTGGCGTCGAGGGCTCGTATTAACTTCAACTATTGTTGAATTCATTTTGGCGAAGGCTCACGGCATGAGTCCCAGTTCAATCATAATTGAACTTCGATTGATTTTGGTGTTGAGAGCTCGTAGCCCGAACTTTATTTCAACTGTTGTTGAATTCATTTTGGCGAAGGCACATGGCTTGAGTCCCGGTTCAATCGTAATTGAACTTCGATTGATTTTAGCGTCGAGGGCTCGTAGCCCGAACTTTACTTCAACTGTTGTTGAATTCATTTTGGCGAAGGCACATGGCCTGAGTCCCAGTTCAATCGTAATTGAACTTCGATTGATTTTAGCGTCAAGAGCTCGTAGCTCGAACCTTAACTTCAACTGTTGTTGAATTTATCTTGGCGAAGGCTCATGGTCTGAGTACCAGTTCAATCGTAATTGAACTTCGATTGATTTTAGCATAAAGGGCTCGTAGTCCGATCTTTAACTTCAACTGTTGTTGAATTCATTTTGGCGAAAGCACATGGCCTGAGTCCCAGTTCAATCGTAATTGAACTTCGATTGATTTTGGCGTCGAGAGCTCGTAGACCAAACCTTAACTTCAACTGTTGTTGAATTCATTTTGGCGAAGGCTCACTGCCTGAGTCCCAGTTCAATCGTAATTGAACTTCGATTGACGTTGGCGTCGAGAGCTCGTAGACCGAACCTTAACTTCAACTGTTGTTGAATTCATTTTGGCGAAGGCACATGGCCTGAGTCCCAGTTCAATCGTAATTGAACTTCGATTGATTTTAGCGTCAAGGGCTCGTAGCCCGATCTTTAACTTCAACTGTTGTTGAATTCATTTTGGCGAAGGCGTATGGCCTGAGTCCCAGTTCAATCGTAATTGAACTTCGATTGATTTTAGCGTCAATGGCTCGTAGCCCGATCTTTAACTTCAACTGTTGTTGAATTTATTTTGGCGAAGGCACATGAACTGAGTCCTAGTTCAATCGTAATTGAACTTCGATTGATTTTGGCGTCGAGAGCTCGTAGCCCGAACCTTAACTTCAACTGTTTTTGAATTCATTTTGGCGAAGGCTCACGGCCTGAGTCCCAGTTCAATCGTAATTGAACTTCGATTGATTTTAGCGTCAAGGGCTCGTAGCCCGATCTTTAACTTCAACTGTTATTGAATTCATTTTGGCGAAGGCACATGGCCTGAGTCCTAGTTCAATCGTAATTGAACTTCGATTGATTTTAGTGTCAAGGGCTCGTAGCCCGATCTTTAACTTCAACTGTTATTGAATTTATTTTGGCGAAGGCGCATGGCCCGAGTCCCAATTCAATCGTAATTGAACTTCGATTGATTTTAGCGTCAAGGGCTCGTAGCCCGATCTTTAACTTCAACTGTTGTTGAATTCATTTTGGCGAAGGCGCATGGCCTGAGTATATACGAGATGAATCAGGCTCATTTCTGATCGGTTTTCTAGCCATTTGTTCGTTGTTTTCCCTTTGTTTCTTGCTTCAATAAAAGCTACGCGGTCTTGCTATTGAATCCCCACAGACGGCACTAAATTGTTTGGCCCGAGATGTTTATGGACATTCATGGACCCGAAACAATTGTAAGAGTTAGAGGGTCAATCATAGCAGGTCGTAACATGTGCGAAAATTAACAAAGGAAAGCGATAATGGAGACATATGTAGAGATAACAGGGGATATTTAGTGATCTTTATTCATAATGATGGGTTAATCTGCCTCTCCATGAAGAGGCTCAGATCCTTACAATCATTTTTTCATGGATCTACTATTACCCTGTATTATTGATGGTGATTCTCACTCTGCATTGTACTCTGTATTTCTTAGAGCCCCCATGGGGAGAGAGTGGACCCCTTTTTCTGATAATTGCTTCGGTATTTATAGATCTTGATTGAGATAATCGACTTTCTTTGGGGATCGAGTCCGTGTCGTGGAAATGTTGTGGACGTACCCTCGGGGCGTCGTCCCCGCAAAGAGAGCCTTAGGCGGCTATGGGCGGCCGCTTATGGTCGAGGGCGGCCTTATCGTTTATGACGCCTACGCTAGATGGGGCCGGCCTCGATGTTTTGTTGCCTTTATTCGGGCCAAGGGAGGTGATCGACATGTAGTTTATAGGTTGATCTTTAGGAGGTCGAATTATAGCTTATACAAACATTATAAAATCTAAAAGCATAAACAAAGCCAAAAAATTATTGAATTAGGACAACGTAATGAGGATTTTTGCTTTGGAAGTATAAGTTATTGTGGTTTCTAAGAATGGTTTTAAAAATACCTAATAGTTATTTTTTATATGTTAAATTTTGAAAAATAAATAATCTGAAAGTATAAAATAATTATGAAGTTCTGAAAATAAACGTAACCAAAACTAAAATATTTAAGGTACCTACAATTTAAAAAATTTTAAAGTAATTTATAAGAAGTTAGTTGTCACTTGAAGTTGGTCGACTTCTTCACTCTTGTAGCTTTAAAAACTAAATTGTTCCTTTAACAAATAATTCGATATTAAAAAATTATATTAACATTTTGAAAATTTATATAATATTTGAGTCTACCTAATTAAATTTCACACAAATTTATAGAATATGACTTAAGAATTAATTTCTGTGCACGAAAAACTTTTCGATAAACGAATTTAATCTATCTATCTGTAATTGACACTATGTCATAATAAATTTAATTTTTAAGTTTACAGATAACTTTTGAAAGAAAATTTGATAAGTGTACTTCGTATTCAAATAATCTAATTTAAGAGAAAATAAAGAGATATATCATATTTGTATCAAGCATATGTTAATTAATCAAAAAATGAAAGAGACAACGCATATGAGCATTTATGTAGCACATAATTTATTCTTCGAAAAAGGGCCAAATATACCACTCTACTTTCAAATATGATTTACTTGTACCCTTCGTTATACTATTGGGTCATCCATACCCCTACCGTTATACTATTGGGTTATCTATACCCATACTATCCGTATAGACAACCCAATAGTATAACGGTAGGGGTATGGATGACCCAATAGTATAACGAAGGGTACAAGTAAACCATATTTGAAAGTAGAGGGATATATTTGGCCCTTTTCCGTATTTTCAATCGTAGAAATGTGCCTTTTTTTGGAATAAAGTATTAAGAAAAATATGTCATCTAAATTAAAACAGAGGAAGTAATAGTTACTTTGTATTATATTAAAAGGAAATAATATTGGTTACATATATACTGTTTGCGATGAAACAATGTTAAATGACATGTTGGGTAGCTAGGAAGGTGCCTCCGGCACTTATTCTGCCAGTTAGTGCTAGAATATTGGTGATTTGTCTCCCTAGGAACCGCAAGAGGAGGACGAGAATTAAACAACATTCACATATGCTTAACAGGAATAAGTATCCCACAAAGAAAACTTTCGATATCCCCTCTTCTTTAATTCTGAATCTAAAGAGAATCTGATAGCGTCATATGTTAGTAAAAAAAGAATCTGAGATGGAATCCAAAAAACTTAGTTAGCAGGGTTCACATAATTAACCACCACATACACTTAGTAACTGAGATGGAATCAAAAGATACTAGCCGTACGAGAGTTTTCACGAGGGTGCTACGTTAAATCCTATCTTTTAGTATTACCCACTAGTTTAAGACTTGGTCTAAGGAGCAGATTACCACAAGATATCACCAGGCCTTTTTTGCATGCAGTGACCGAGTGACGTACAAAGGATTTTGTGTATATGACATCTATTTTTGTCAGATTCTTTTTTACTAACATATGACGCTATCAGATTCTCTTTAGATTCAGAATTAAAGAAGAGGGGATATCGAAAGTTTTCTTTGTGGGATACTTATTCCTGTTAAGCATATGTGAATGTTGTTTAATTCTCGTGCTCCTTTTGTGGTTCCTAGGGAGACAAATCACCAATATTCTAGCACTAACTGGCAGAATAAGTGCCGGAGGCACCTTCCTAGCTACCCAACATGTCATTTAACAATGTTTCATCGCAAACAGTATATATGTAACCAATATTATTTCCTTTTAATATAATACAAAGTAAATATTACTTCCTCTGTTTTAATTTAGATGATATATTTTTTTTAATACTTTGTTCCAAAAAAAAGGCACATTTCTACGATTGAAAATACGGAAAATGGCCAAATATATCCCTATACTTTCAAATATGGTTTACTTATACCCTTCGTTATACTATTGGGTCATCCATACCCCTACCGTTATACTATTGGGTTGTCTATACAGATAGTAGGGGTATAGATAACCCAATAGTATAACGGTAGGGGTATGGATGACCCAATAGTATAACGAATGGTACAAGTAAACCATATTTGAAAGTAGAAGAATATATTTGGCCATTTTCCGTTTATTCTTTTAAGCTTGCTAAATAGGATTAATATTTATTATTTTTATACTTTTACATTTTTTTCCTGTAATATTTTTAATAACTCATAAACATTAGCTAATATGAATTTGAAATATTTGAAAATTATATATGTATGAATATAGAATACACACGCAAAACACATGCATCGAGACTAGTAAAGAATAAAAAATCTGAGCACTACTTAAAAGGAATTCTGTTCCTTGACAGACTTGAAAGAGAATCTTGATATAAGAATTTTAGGGGTACGTAGTATTCCCTCCACGCTAATTTACGTGTACTTCATACTTCTTTATCAATTTGATTAATTTTTAAAGTGATTAAATTAATTTATTATTTTAAAAGTAAAAATTTTAATATAAAAAACTATACAAAAAGTATTATAAATCAGAATTCTTCTCGTGTCAATAATATATTTTAAAATATTAATCAAAGTCATAATTTGAATGTTGAAAATCCGAAAGTGTCACCTAAATTATGTCAGGTACAAGATAGTTTATTAAAAATGCTTTAAAAATTCAAAAGAGAAATAATAACCGAACAAAAGAACTAGCATGTCATTGTGTCTTATTATTTTTTCTGAAGTACGGAAATATTAAGGAGATCAATTGAACACGATGGAAGCCTTTCGAGTTTCGATCACTTTTATTTTCTCAATTAAATAAATCAAATCATACTAAAACAATAACAAAATTCTGAAAATAGAATATTTAAGAAGAAAATAGAACTAGGGATTTGATAAACGTTCAATTCCTCGTCACTCACTAAATATCTTTTAAATATAGAAAGAGATCAATAAAGAATTGTAAAAGAGGAAAGGAAATTGGTACTAACTACTAGCAAATTCAAGCAAACAAAACACTAATATTTACACTTTCATTTTTATTTTATTTCCTCACGAATGTGTAATTTTGGCATCAATAACTCATAATTCTTTTTAGGGATGGCAAATGGTGGTGCGGTGCGGTTGCGGTGTAAACCCGCGCACACCCGCAAAGACTCCAACCCGTCCTGCCATACTCATATTTTTTTATAAAAATTTTAATTTGAGAAAATTATCAAAAGATACCACATTCCAAATTTCCAATGTATTATATTCTTCTTTTAAAAAAAATTTATGCAATTTTTCATCTTTTGTTGATGTTAACTCCACTTACTATATGTAGTTATTTTTTCCTTTTATCGTTTTAATATTAATGCAAGAACGTAGACTCTATACTACTTGAAGCGTATGTCACTTTCATTATAAATATTGATTAATCGTGAACAGAAACACGCAAAAATTAGTATTGCAATTGTTTGCAGCAAGATCAATGTTCAAATCACTTTGTTTTTTGCCTAGTATTTCTGGCTTATTACCAATAGTTTGTTTAAGGCTCTAAACTTATCACAATTAGTCATTTATTGTCCCTATTCTCTAATTTCTTTACTCATTTTACAAACAAGTTCTCTTTAGAAATTCCAAAAACAAGTTCTTTTTTTACTCCCTAATAACAATGATGATTTTGTCATATAACAATTCCAATTTGCTTGGGATTGTAGCGTTACAATTATAATATAAGCCTTCCAGTTATGAGACAGTAGAATTCCTTCTGGTTACAAATAAGAGCAGAGTATTAAGATATGACTATCTTTAGGAGATTTGATAGCATTTTAGTCTTTTGAGTTTTAGTTAAAAAATAACAGTCTTGACCCGCGCCCCGCCCCGCCCTGTCCCACGTTAATTTTTTTAAAAAAAATTAGAACCCGCCCCACCCCGCAAACACTGCAACCCACCCTGCCCCGCTATTGTTGAAACCCGCCTCGCCCCATGGCCATCCCCGATTCTCTCCACTAATGAATGATTTTTGTAGATAATCAACTCTTCGAACTAGGGCTGTTCAAAACCAAATCGAAACCGTTAACCTTATCGATCCAATCTCTTATTGGCTTATTAGTATCAAATTATCGGTGTAATGGATGATGAACGGATTGAGATTTTATAATTAACGGCTCAACGGTTTGGGGGCGAATTACTCAATTTTCTTACGGGTAAACCGTTAATCCGTTAAATTTTTTTTATATTTACACTTCTACCCCTATGTATATAAAGTATATTGAAATCCTAAATGTTAAATCTCTAATTTCTATTTTCTACTTCTCAATCGTCTGCAAACCACAAGATGCAGAGAAGTCGTCAGTCTCATCTCTCTCTTGGACTGAGAATCAAAAAATTGAAATCTCGGTGATTAATATGTGTATGTTTGTATGAGTAGTCTTGATGGTATTAAAAAATTTGTTAATACGTATATGATAGTATGAGTAGTATTGAAGACTCTTCAATTAAGAAATACCATTTGATTAGATCTTAGATGATATTAAAATATTAGTATTGATTTAAAACTATTTGATATTGAATGAATGATTGTTCAAAAAATTTATATTTGGTTTAGCCGATTAGCGGCACGATAACCGCCCGATAATTGTTAATTTGATACAACTCTGCTCGTTGTCTTATTGGATGGCTCGAATTACTACATTTATAACCCGATAACCGTTAAGTCAAACTATTAAGCGTAATTATCCGCCTCCGATAATCACCCCTACTTCGAACCAATGAGGAAAACGAAAAGTCTTCGCCCAACTAGGACCCAATGGAATTCGAATTATGATAAAATTATTGGGTATTATCACGTTTAGTGCATGTCAAAAACTATTTACATCCGATAGCTGAAAAGTGTATAAAAATTATATAATTTTTATATTTAACATACAGAATATATATATAAATACAAAAATATACAAATTTTATATATTTATTTGACAATTATTTTACAGTAGCTATACGGTATTATTTTTCCTAAAATAAATTTTAAGGAAACAAAATGGGAAAAATTCAAAAATAGCTAGATATATATGTGATTATTCAAAAATAGCCACATTTTCAAAAGTAATCGAAATTTAATATTTTTTCATGTAAAGATCTGAACGAAAACACTGTTCAAAATCCGAAAAAATACTTCAGTATAATATACCGATGCTCCAATCTCCAGTAAACTATACTGGAATTTTGGTCGTGTTGAAATTCCAACATAATATCTGGAAGTTCATGCATTGGTACATTAATCTCTAGTATATTTAAATAGTGACTATTTTTTAGTGACTTTGCAAACAATAGCTATTTTTGAATGACCAGCCCGTACTATTTTTACATTCAAAACTGAAGTAAAGCAGATTAAATTAAGCCCAGATCTTCGTTACTGAGGTTTCTCGATTTGTGATACAAATTCCAGATCTAAATTACAGTTAGAACACCAGGATAAAACACTAAAACTCTGAGAAATAATGTTGGATGCCTAAGAGTACAATATTTTACTATGTACAATCTAATTTTGGCAGATAGTACAACAGATGAAACTCAATTATCCATCTCACTCCAAGAAGGATTTCTCCATCACCGTTCAGCAGTCACCACTGTATTGTCACCGTCTGGAGTGATGATAGCAGCAGCAACCATGGCATCCGAGCCATTAGGTTCACCATTGCTCTAGCGAAGAAAAGTTTACAACACAAATTGAGCCTTAGTAAATAAACCAAAGAAGCAATCTTTTCTATTTGACAGGTTCTACAAAGTCAATTATCCTAGGATTACAAGATTTGTTTTTTTAAAAATAAGTGGAGATAATGTACCTGTTCACCAGATTTTGCAGTTTGATCCTGAGGTCCAGGAGTTGGAACTTTAGAAAGATCTCTTAAAATTCCCTGCCGAGATGAAGAAGGGGAGTAAAGCAGTATTCCCACTCATCAAAACCATTTAATGAATTCCAATTGATGGAAATGACTGTTTAGCGACGAGATTGAAAATTTTCTTTTAACTTGACAAAGAAGGTGAAGAGCAATGTGATGTGAAAAGCAAAAAGAATCGTGTTTCATCAACTCTATCAGATATCAATGTAAAAAAGACATGCTGTGGCTACTAATTCATCCCATATAAGGATAATCAATACCAGAAGACCAAATGGCGAGCTGACAGAGGGTTATATTGAAGAAAATATCCAAAAGGTAGCAGTTCTTACACGTTTCAAATGGCAAAAGAAGAATAAAGAAGATAAGAGTTGGGATAAAAATTTCACTGCTCAGATAGACGTCCATTATTCAACTATTGTAAGTAGGAGTTCAAACAAATATGAATATGGTAGAGCAATAGTTCCAGAATACATGTAAAATAATAATTAATATCACTCATTAACTCAGATGAAAATAATCTCCTGGAGCTTGAGTTGTAAAATAACTTAATTTACACCTTCTAACACACGTAAAGGTCACATTTGAGCTCCTTTTTTTTTTAAATTTAACAAGGTAGGTAAAACATATTTGAGCTCTTTTTTTCACAAATAGTAAGGAATTTGCTTACTTATTTCAATCTTTTTAAAGGGTTAACATTAAGGTTTGTGTTATTATCTTATGTTAGAGTGTGCTCTATTTTAAAACATTGACCACGAAATGATTTATTTCATTGAAAGTAAAAGCAGACAATGATGTATAACTGGCCAAGTATGTATCATGTTAATTATGAATTTAATCATCCAAAACAAAAGCGTAATGGGATCTTGAGGACAAAAAAGGCAATAGGTTTCTTTTTTATCCTGCACATGACGGACAGGAGAAGCAAAGTACAGCTATGGGAAAAGAAGCATATTCAATTGCCAAAGCGAAAAGAAAAAATGTATGCACAACAAGATAGAAAGGTTATTGTTTCTTTTTTACAAAGTTACTAGGAAACATAAATGTACGGTGTTCACTGTTTACTAAGAAATATTCTCGGACTTCAGCAGGTGTTGCAGGGATAGACAAGAACATGCTATTAGTGTGATAGTTTTGGGAGGGAAAGCTTAAAAAGGGATTAGGGGATGTGACTCTGTTGGCTCTCATGTGGACACTATTGAGCAAAAATAATTTCGTTTCAATTGATAGAGATAAAAAGCATTTTTGAACGCTTAATCAGAATCTTTTTTTCCCTTAACCATTGAAGCACACATGATATCCTAGTCATCAATGGATGCTCTTTGTGCAGAACCATATATTTGATCATGGAGCAAAACATTAAGAGGCATTTTTTAAAAAGGAACATCAAGAGGCATTTATGTCTACTAATATCCAAACAAAAACCATAGAAATGGGCACAATTTTCAACTCAATACTAACCTTATTGGCCCACTTGAGTCCACATGCATTACAAAGAGACCTTGGCCCAGCTGGTCCACGACGCATCATAGGAGTGGATTTCGAACTAATACCGCAATGCCTACATCTGTTGAGATATGGAAATAGAAACATCTTAGAATGATGTCAACTGTATATAATGTGATCAGTAATCTGAACTCTGACACTATCTGAAGTTCAATCCTCTTATGTAAAATGAACCAGATGAATTTACATCAAACTCAATGACCAAACACAGAATAACTATAGACAAGGGAGGTATAGCCTAGTGGTAAGGCCCTCCGCATCCAACCATGAAGTCAGAGTGTTAAAGTCACTAAGGGAACAAAAGTGGGAAATGCCAGAGTTTGCTCCTAGGTAGGGGGAATTTGCGGGGACGGGAAACATATTATAAGTTGAAAAAGGAAAAGCAACTACTACAGAACTACAGAAGTTGGACACTCACGATGTTTCCTGCTCTTCTTGACCAGAGCCTTCATTCCAATCTGCAGATGACGAACCTGCTTCATCAGATATTGACTTTGAAGATGTAAACTGACCCTTCTTACGCTGCATCCTGAAAATATAACACATATCAGATGAGAAAATTGAACATGAACCAAGAAAAAGACTGACTTAAACCATAATCATTCTGTAGGAACTTCAACTAACAAGCCTGATCAAAATATAGACGAGGACTGAAATTTACAACTTAGAAAAACATAACAGGACCCCATATCCCCTCACCTCTAGAAGTATGGAGCAAGAAGAGAACACAAAATAAATGACATTGACTAGAAAGAACCAACATAACATCTAAGGATACCTGCACAACTTGCACAGTCAGATGTTACTAGAGACATCCTTTAGCAATAGTCATTTTGCTTGAATGGGTTGGAAGCAGTTTACTAAAATTAAAACATGCCACAGATGATGCATGGTCACATGCGAGAAGAGCTAGTAGAAGAGCTAGTTCTTCCACCGGCCTAGTTGAGAACCCTGAGGTCTTAGGTTCAAAACCTAGCGGAGGCCAAAAAAAAAAAAAAAAAATAGGTGTCTTTACATCTGCTTAAATCTGGCAGGCAGAATAACCTCCTATCTGTACAGGTGGGAGGTACCCGGTAGTATAGTCAAGGTGTACACAAATTGGTGTGGAAACCACCGTAATTTAAAGTAAAATAAAAAGAAAATCCATTTTATTCGATACCCTACATTTTATAAGATCTAGCTCAATAAATCAACACTTCAGTTCAGACACTAAGTGGAGAACAGTCACGAAACATAAAGCACTGCCTAAGAAATATTCGATTCTAAGATGCCATCAGGCTATTTCCAAGTTGCAGAGAACAATAAGGCCACTAAAAACACATCTTGGTGCTTTATTACATAATGTGATCTTCATTATTCATGCCAAAGGGGTAATGCTTTATAATTGAGAAACCCCGAGGGGCCAATGGCGCACAGCTTGAAACTCGGCTTGTGAAGCCCACTACTATAGTGCAAGTTGTACCAAATGCTCCAAAGTCAGCAAGATTCTGGAGCTTTGCATCGATGGAATATAAGTCTTGCTTCATAGAAGGTTAGGTTCCATCATTTAAAGACTATTACACCACCCTCCCCACTTATAAAGTTTTCACCACAACTATCCCATATATATTTCTAATGTCAACCCATTGCACTACAATTTTCCTTAAATGTTGTAGCTAACCTTGTCTTCTGCGCAAACCTAAGGGAAAGAGTAAGTGAGGATTCCGTCCCATAGCAACTGTTCCCGGAGTCCCAGCATTACAAATTTCATATTCACATTCAAACAATGCCTTAGGTATGAAAGAAGTGTGCATCTCAGGTGCACTCTACCATAAAGATAAACTTTTTCCCTTTAATAAGTGAGCCTGTACATAATTTTATTAACATTTCAGTCATGACATCCTCACTCTGCTCTTTTTTATTCTTTTATTTTATAAAATAAGATTTTATTGATGCACAGTACTAAGGTAGTACTATATAAAATTACAAAATGTTGGACTTGTTTTCCATTACAGACTCATAGTTCAATAAGTCAGCAGGTCAGCCCAGTTGAATACAATGTTTCCTTTCAGCCAACAGAACAAGTTTGAATTACATTTGAACTTGACTAAGGACAAATGCTTTTTTTTTTTGGTCTTCAAAACACCTCCTACTCCTTTCCAGCCAAAGGGTCAAACAATGCATAAGGGATAGTCATCCAAATTTTCTTTCTTCTCTTGTCAGCATCCAGAGATCCCCAAAAGCAGAATAAATTTTTGAGTTCTGAGGCAGTATCCACCATATTTAAATATATTAAGAAACAACGACCAAATCTGCGTTGCAAAGAAGCAACATAGAAAAATATGCTCCACTGCTTCAGCTCCTCCTTACATAGAAACCATCTGCTGAAGGGCTTAATCCACTCTTGTGTAGATTCTCATGGGTTAAACAAACTCTATGTGATACCAGCCAACCAAAACAAGCTACCTTGGTACTGTGGTTGGAACCATAGACTTCCATATCATCTTCCAAGGCCATCGAGTATCATGAAACAGATTGCACGGGGGGTTAGAAATGTTAACAAATTGAAAATGGGGAATGGACAGAAGAATAAACTAAGGGCAGATGTTTGGCTTGAGGAAGGGATGCTTTGTCCCAAACCTTTTTACACTGGTACTGGTGCCTGATGTTACTAATGGTGATTACTTTAAGGAAGATGGTTGGAACTTTCATTTCAGAAGGAATTTATGTGACTGGGAAATGGTAGAAGCTGCAGAAATTTATACAGAAGATGCAGTCTGTGGTATTGGAGAGGAACAAGGAAGATGTTATTCAATGGACAATTTGCAATGAGGAGTTTACTCTGTTAGATCTTTTCATAGAGTACTGCAGAAACAAATGGAGGATTATGATACTTCACCCCAAACTTTCCGAGACAAGCACATTGGCCATGTCAAGTAGCAGTACATTGCATGTTCTCGTAGTTTTACTCTTCTACTAGATAGCATTTTATCACATTTTAGTGCATATATTATGGTTATCAACCAGCTGGATATCCACAAGGTCCTATTAGGATTCATGTAGTTTTTGCATATGGGGAAGTCCATGTCACACAAAAGAACTGAAAACAAGTAGCAACAATTTCAAGGACAGCCAACTCTATACAAAACTTGCTCCTCCAACTTAAAGATCCAACAGTGAATGCATTTATATCACAGCACTACCAACAAGCAATTAAAAAAAACTTACAATGATTAGGTAAAATAAGCAAGAGCTCACAGAGAAGAGATGAAGACAATATAAACAAGTGTGCCTTAGCAAGTAAACTATCAATATCTGAAAACTTGATATGCATATATGACCATGTTGTGTTTAGGCCCATGTAGCTCAGTTCCAAGTAAGAATGCCTTTGGCATCCAATATCCACTATGCTGGCATCTAAAGCCAGAAGCAACGAATGTACAACACTCAACAAATGTTTTTCTCACTCGTTGTCAAAAAAAGTTAGAATATCAAGGTCAATTAGTCATATAATGGTGAGCACAGAGGATTGGTGATTACAAATGGTACATCAATCGCGACACACTTCCAATTTGCATTTTATTTCCATTCTCCACCAGTTCTAATGGTTCAATCATGCAAAGAAGACAAGATCATGCATGAAAAATTGCAGGTCTATTACCTCATCGCAACTTCTTTCCGTACAGTATAACGGATCTTTTTATCGAAACACCGTTCTTTCCTCTTTTCCCTAAAACGATTCAAAGAAGCAGCTCTTTGTGGTTGATTCAATCTTCCAGGAAAGTCAGCTGAAGCCTGTAGATATTGGGGCGGAAGAGCAATAACTGATTAAAACCCAGCAGAATGGTAAAAGAATGTATGCTGGAGATAAAGATGAATACCCTCTGACTTTGGGCTGCCACGCTAACAGTAGGGATTCCAGCAGGGACTTCATAACCCCCCAACAACAACAGCACTGCCTGAACCTGAAACTCAATAAACACAAAAAGAAAAAATTGCCGCAATTAAAATGATTGTAACTATCAACTTAAACCACTAAAGAGGAATTAAACTCCACTACCAGATGCATATACTAAATCACGCCGATGAGAATCACTCCTACTCCTAGAAGAACAAAAAGAGCAGCACGGATTCTTTGCTTCAAAAGCTGACCATTATCAACCAATTCACCATACACGTAAAACCTAATCAATATCAAACCAATTCACCATTCACATACCACCTAATCTCAGAAACGACCAATTCCCGAGTCTTGAATCACCTCAACTCCAAAAGTCAAAGTGAAAGTGAGGCAAGAACTTTCTGCCAAATACACAATTACCCTCAATTCAAAACTTGGAAACATTTCCCTAATTTACTTAATTTACCCAGAAGCAATGAACATGTAGACAACACACTACACTAAAAAGGCAAGATTCCAAGTAATGCACAAACAATTTCAAAAAGAAGAAGATAAGATCAAAGTAAAAGAAACACTCTTTCAGCTAAACTCATAACGAACACACTACACAAATAAAGGGCAAACCTTTATAATAAGAACAAGAAAGTAAAAGAAGGACCTTTTCTGGAGAAACAGCATCGAAAACATAAACTTCGCCTTGAAACGACAGCGTAAGCTGATCGGAAGCTCCACTACCAGCAGCAACAGCAGCTTGAACTATTTCGGTATTAGGGGGACAATACAACGCGTTATGTGAAACGCCTTCCACACCATTCATCTCCATGGACTCCCCGCCGTTGTGAAGCGCGTGCGAATGACTATGAGACTGGTGGTGATGGTCGTAGCGAATGTTAGGGTTGTTATCCATAGACTCTCTTCCTCCATCAGTACCGCCGCCGCCTCCGCCTTCAGTTCCAGCGGCGACGTCGTCATCGTCGTCGTCGTCGATCTGAGTTTGCTGGTGGTGAAGTGCAGCGTTAATTGTCTCCCGTCCGTACATGTTAGCTCTGCGATTTGATTCTGCCATTTTCTGACGTCTTTTATTTGTTTTTTCTAAAATAAAAAAATAAAAATACTACTGTACTACAACAATACCCCGCGACCACTGCCAGCTATGAACCAACAAATCTAGGCTCCATAAACTTGAACCATATCCAAATAAACCCGAATCCTTATGCCCCAAAGACAGGGGTCCGACGTAATTTCTATTTAAAGAAACAATTCGTATACTAATACTTCCTCATCTCGTATTAACAATCATAGTTAGTAAAAATAATTATCTCCATTTATTATTTTAGAAGTTTAAAATATTTTTTTACCCCTAATAATAATTATTCTTGAAAATGAAAATAACACATAAATATAATAAATATTTAATAAAGAAAAATTATATTTTAAGAAAGAGCAGAATAGTTCAGTCATTTTCCTAATTAATATTTCTTAAGGAAGACACAAAAGCGAAATATGACACATAATACGAGATAGAGGTACTAAATAAGTAAAATAGTAAAATAAGTAAGTAAAATATAATATTAAAGTGTTAGTGAAATAGTAAAAAATGATTTTAGAAGTGTTACAAGTGAAATACTCACATATTTTCAACTTTCACAAATAATAAATGATAATAGGTTATAATATATATGATGACAAAATGTTCTTATCAGTGTTTTTCATGTGTTATAGGTATAGAGTAGTTGAAGAAGGCTAAAGAGCAATTTTAAAGTCAAAAGGTGATGGAAAAGGCCATTTGTGCAAAAATCATGGAAATCCCGCTTGAACAGCCCTGAAGATTCAGAACTACTGTTTGACAGTGGTTCTACCGCGATTGCGGCAGAATCGCGGTGGATGAGGTCTGCTGAAGTTTTCGAGATTCAGAAGGGTGACTTGGTTGCGGTTCCACCACGACCGCGGTGAAACCGCGGCGGAAGGCGTAAAAGTGTAAAAACGGGATTTTTAAAACCTAAACCCTATATAAAACCTCGGATTCGGCCAAAGGAGGCAAATTTTGTATTATTGAGTACTTTTGCAAGGAAACTAGTGTAAGAGAATTCTCTAAACATAACTCTTACTTTTTTTTTGAATTTTGATTATGAAATCTATTCTATCTTTTGCTTTCATAGTTATGAGTAGCTAAATTATTATCTAAGGTTGTGATAGAACCTATTGGTTGATGAATTTCTGGCTTATGTGAATACAAATTGTTAGTTAATCTCTATTTGTTCAACTTCGTTCTTGTTGTAGTTAATTGATAGGATCCTCAATTAGCTGTGCCTATTTAGTATACATAACTTGGAAAAGAGTGCATATTTAGGTTATTGTTGAACAACACCATATCTAGATTATTAGAGGAATCTATAATTGCGGGTTTAAAGGTGGGATTAGGAATAACGAAACCTTGGGTGTAATCTAAAGTGAACTGTGATAATTAAAGCAAGCTAGGTAGCTCGGAAGAGTGCAATAGTAAATTACTGTAATTACTTGGAAGAGATTTACGGTATAAAGATTATTTATGATTGATAGAGAGATATTGATAAATTTGTATGAGCATAAACGGAAGGGATTCCATCAATAGGGGAAATCATCACCTTAGTCTTTCTCATTCTTGTTACAACACATTCAGTTATTATTTCAGTTAATTAGTTCTTTGCAAAAGTAGTTATTAGGAAACATTCAAAGAGATATTTCAATATTTGGGAAGCTGATTCGGAAGATTGTTGGGTTTTGAAGATTGTAGTTTCTAGGTTAACTCTATGAGGATTCGACCCCGTGTGTAATACTTGAGTTATATTTGTTGCGACCACATTATCCTTTTTATAAGGCATAGTTGGGTGTGATCAATAAACTACACAATTGGAGAGTAATTTACAGTAAAATTAACTCAAATCTTACCACAAATATCTTAATCTATAGAATAAATGTGACATATGCATAATTGAGAAAAAATAATTTACTCAATTGGTAACTAAAACATCAGTTCCAGTTTGAGTGACTTGTTAGCAGGTTAAGTTCGAGTCTTTTAACAAATTTGAATCTATTAGCATTTAGGGTGTGTTTGGTACGAGGGAAAATATTTTTCATGAAAAATGTTTTCCTAGAAAATGTTTTCATGGAAAATGAGTGATTTTATCACTTATTTTCTCTTGTTTGGTTGGTAAGTGGAAAACATTTTCCGGAAAATATGTTCTATTGTTTAGTTAGAGAGTAGAAAATAGTTTTTTTTTAGAAAAATATTTTTTATGCAACTCTCTTCACCCCTCCCCTCCCACCTCCCCCCACCCCTCCCCCACACCTCCCCTAAGTCTCTAAAAATTGACACAATGATGCTTTACTTTTTAACGAAAAAACCGCATATTTTCGAACCCGTAAACTTCCAAACACATAAACCTCCAAACCCATAATTTTGAAACTTGTAAAATTTTGAGTCTTTAAATCGATAAATAGTAATAAAATTAAAAGTTGAAAAATATATTTTAATTTTAGGGGGGGGGGCAGAGGGTGGGAGCGGAGCTGGGGGCAGTAAAACGAAAAAAATAGAAATTTGAAATTTCAAAAAAAAAATTGAGGTAAAAAAATATTTTTTTTATGGGGGGAGTGGGGGGCTGAGTGGTGCGAAAAATAAAAAGAAGAAATAATTGCAAAAAAAAAAATTGAGGTAAAAAAATGATTTTTGGGGGAGAGGGTAGGGGTAAGGGGTAGGGTGGGGGCTGGGTGGTGCAGAAAAATAAAAAAACGGAAATTTGAAATTGCAAAAAAAAAAAAAAATTAAGATAAAAAAAATACATTTTTTTAGGGGAAGGGGTTAGGGGTAGGGGTGGGGGCCGCGTGGTGCAGAAAAATGAAAAACTGAAATTAACAATTAATTTTTTTTTTTGTGGAGGGGTGTGGTGGATTGGTGAGGGTGATAAAGGTTGAGAAGGAGCTTTGGAAAATGTTTTTTCTTCTTCTGATAAGGAAACATTTTCCTCCAATTGGAGTAAAATGAATTGATAAGGAAAATATTTTCCAAAACATTTAAGTCAACCAAACATGAGAAAATTGGAAAATATTTTCCAGAAAATATTTTCATTCGTACAAAACACACCCTTAGTTATTACTGCATCGTGATTGTTGTAACTTATACCTAAGCAGAGTTCAAATCTCACCATTAATCTTAAATCTTAATATCGCCTTGCTTCCGTTTATCGCTCAATCTATGATTAAAAAAAAAGGGAGGGGACGAACACCTAGTCTTCTATTTCATCTATTTCGTTTTTTTATAACTATGATGTTTGGGTTAACTTGCGTGCACCTCAACTAATTTCATAGAATATTTGTCACCTTTCTTCAGCATCAAGTACTAAGTTACATGTACTAGGTAACTCTATCCAATATTGTGTTTGTGTAGATGTCCACGTGTATTTACACATATTGCATGATTATGACCAATAGACATGATGAAAAGAAAAGAGGAAACAGGACAATATGACCACTTACAAATTGGCGCGTGCTCAAAACACTTTAAATTGATTATTTCAGTATGAACTGCTTTATATCGATTACTAATTTCATTTTAAGTTGACTATTTAGAAAGAGGGAAATGGAAGTATGAATTGCTTTATATCGCCTAGAAGCATATAGCCTATAGATTGCATAAGGTACCTTTTTAAAAATTGAAATATAGAAATGAATTGAGCAACTATATCTATATGCCCTCGGCCTCCATAACTGTAACATGTATGGAGATAATTTATCCAAGAACACTTTTAACTCAAAGAGATACAAGCAATAAATATGTCAAGTGTTAACCTATCCCTTTCAAATGAAAGAAAAACCTCTCATGCATGCTAACACATTATAACACATACTCAATTTACCCTCTGTCCCCTTCATAAAAAGGGAGAGATTTATTGATATATTTATTGGATCCATCGGGACTGACGGGACTCGAACCCGCAGCTTCCGCCTTGACAGGGCGGTGCTCTGACCAATTGAACTACAATCCCAAGGAAATACGGAATCTAGCAAAAAATTTGATTCTTTTTTATCTCCGGATAGGGTATTTCTGAAGTACAAAAGGGGTTATATCATCTCATGGCGGATTGGCGGATTTTTGGGCCGAGCTGGATTTGAACCAACTGGATCAGGAAAGAATTTCTTATTTCCCAAGGTATTTCCAAACCAATAATCCTGTGGCTTTTAGCTCCTATGTAACAAAAACCTCAGAGTCAACACATAACATAGTATACAGAATATCTTATAGATGAATGGCTACTTTTAAAAAAAAATGGAACCGGCTGTTGATAGAGATCTAATTGTACTACAAAATTTGGAAGCTAGTTCTTTGATGAGTTAAAGGCTATCCAGTTAGTATGAATGCCTGAAGGAGGCTCTGAGCAGCCTGTGTTTCATCTGGTGTCCCAGAGATTACGATAGTCCTGTCAGTTGTTCCAGAGCGGGCCTCGTGTACCATGACCTTTGCACCTGAAATCTGATATAGAGCAGCGGAAAGATTAAACGCCGGAGAGAGAAATGAAAGACATTCAAGATTAAAAGGAGTTTATCATGGTTCATCTCTTTATTGCTTTCTCAAGTTCTTAACTAAGAAAGCAGAGTTTTCACCTATCCTGTGCACTTTCCACTACACCAATTAGTAGGTAAAACCGTAAAAGGCTAACAATACCTGTCTTAGACGAGCCAAGTTGCTCCCGTTCTCCCCATACACAGAGCTGATAACATTTTCAGGAACCAAGATATCCACAGTAGTATTGGTCACAATGGCAGTTCTGCTTCCACTGCAAGAAATAGCAAAAATGCAACAAGTCAGATGAATACAACCAAGAAATTTCTACTTGGGGTTTGAGATAATCTTAGATGCTATTTTCATCAAGTCTATAATGACTATTTGGAAAATAAAGGCAGGAAAAACTTTCACAAAAACCATGTTACAGGGAGTCCACCCTCATAATTAGGTCCTATCACATGTGAAATGTATTAAGTGCTTGTGAAATAGTGCAAGACACCAACCATCCAAGTTCTATGCCGCCTTTAACTGAATTAGATCCTTTGCTGACATCAAAAGCACCTCTTTGGTTTCCTCCAGGTCGTGTCTAATAGCCAAAGCCACCGAAAATGTTTGAAAATTAGTCAGTGATGATTTATTAAATTAAAGGGAACATTAAGCATTCAGCAGTTCACCTGCAATGACCACTGTCCTGGTGATGGGGGATGATCTATGTTGTTGGAAAGTACAAGGTTATCCATAGACCGTGTTAAATCAGGATGCTGATTGATACCATGTGAGACACCACTAGACCGATGCAATCCAAAAGGAGGTTCCTTCATTTGGCCAGAGAGACTACTTTCAGACGCCAGCGGAGAGCTGTTTCTGCTTACAGCACCATTTGACACCTTCGCTGCCAAGAGGTTATCACGCAACCGACCAGTGACATTTCGTAAAGCATCTTGTACATTTACAAACTCACCTGCAATCTAAACAATATAATCTCAGTGCAACAGAAACACCAAAATGTTCTGATCTCCTATAGATTAATCTGAATAGGTGTGGAAACTCATACGTGTGAAAGAAAGTGTCTGATAATTTTCAAATAATCTAATCCGAAGATGAATTCTCCACAAGAAAGGACATATCAGTAATCTCCCTTCAATAAATATGCGAGAAACGGATATTTAGGAGCTCACTTTCAATCTTTAAACCTTTTTTCTTTATCAAAAAATCTTTAAACCCTTTCTTTTTTATAAGGAAACCTTGACAGATTTCACAATAAATGGAGAAAAGCTTTTGAATTGGTAAATCATGTTCCAATAACCAAATAGGCTAAATATTCTGACATTGTAGAACTTCTTAAGCACCAAACATTGCTTCACTATCAACCATGTTATGAATTGTAGATCAGCAATCTCCAGCGAAAAGATTAACAAAGACAAAGTTGTGACACGTGATGACCTTAACATCGTCTACTAAGCACCAACCGATATATTGATGTTAGCCTTTTGCACCCACTTAGCTTTAAGCATAGTTGCCAATATTAATGAGCCTAAGGCTTTATATATTGGGCAACCTAAAAGTGCATTACCCTAACATTACAACAATAGTATATGCCACTCGAAGTAAATGCACCAGTTCGGACCAGTGCAAATCCTGAATATTTGGTCAGATACCATATATAATCAATTAAGTAACTAGCTGATACAACTCATTCGCATTTGAAAAACACCATTCTAAATCATTCAGGTACAACTGACAAGAGATTGCTATGCATGACTGAGAATTAAAACGCGAGCTTCAACAGAGCAGACGGAAACGGACGTCATGTGATTTAATCAATACTCTTTCTTTGACGGATTGCAGGACCATATGCAGCAGGACATGAGTCAAACCTAGATGAACTATAACAAAAATCGTGATAATCATGATAAGGAGAATTAATCTTTTTATCCAAAACAGGGCTGTGTACTCTTGAAAAGCCAGGTGTGCGACAGAGAGCTGTGCCTAGAAGTGAACTAGCTTCCTAGGTTGAGCAGTCTCAATTTCACTACTGGATTTCTGAATAGATGTTGGGCTGGGCCACATCGAATGGCGTGAGCTGCGTGTGAGGAGATCCACAACACAGTTTTTAAGGGAATCTATCGTAATACAGACCGGAACCCACCCGACTAGAGGGACTGAGAATTAATTGGTTACAAAACTTATCTGGTCACTAATGAAGTCCTTCGTTTCTTTCAAAGGTGCTGACCCGCAGTGAGGTAGAGACAAAATTACTTTCAAATATTCAGTGCAACTGTCAGGCTTGAGATAAATAGCAGATTTTTTATGGCAATAGCAGACACATCCATAGCCTTAAACTAAGATGTGTTTTGCGCTTGCTTTTTGGTGCAACCTAGTTATTGTACAAGATATAGATGCAATACTAGACACAATAGAGAAATTATACTTTCTGTAATAACGCTTGACGTACTTGCTTATAACAGGTATCTATAAAATTTCTAATACAACAACAACAAACCCAGCTTAATCCCGTACCTATAAAATTTCTAATTACTTATCAAAATAAAAATTTGGTAGATTTGCAAAAGTATTTATAAAAAGTTGAAGCTAGAAAGGCAAAAGGCTGAACAATCTCACCTGCACAACTTCATCATTGTCTGAGACACACTTAGGGACTTGGTCACCTCTAAATATTCGTATGCTGGAACTTGTCTCCTTCCTTATCTCTGAAATTATTGCGCCTCCCTTCCCCAATAAACAACCAACTTGGTTGGATGGCACCACAAGTCGAAAAGTAATTAGAGATCTTGTGCCCAAATTCATCCCAGAGCCAGCGTCCAGAATCCGATCAAAAACAAGAACGGCAGCGGTTTGTGCTGGAGATTTCCGTAATACTAGGTTCTACATAAAAAGAAAACTAAATCACTTGACACACAAAATACCTTTCAAAAAATACGCTAGACAAAAGAAAACCCAACTAACCTCTAATGCGGTAATAGTTATCACTCGCTCGTTGCATTCAACGACATTTGGCCCAACAGCGATGCTTGCACCGCTGTCATTCTGAAGAGTCCTCACAATTGCCCCACCCTTGCCAATTATTGCACCAACCTTTTCATTTGGGCAAAGAATCCTGAAAGCAACCTCCTGTAATGGTATTTTTGCATCAACGTTGGAAAACTTCCCAGCATCTAGAGACACAGGATGGCATCCAGATGCACCTGAGAAAGAGCTTGTGGTTATGGGCTGTGACATTGAACTCCTTTGTGCAGGTAGATCAACTTGCCGAGGAGGCAAAGTCTGTTCCAAATCTAACGCAAGTGGCGAATTCTCAACCATTCTACTTCTTTCAACAGAGAAACAATCCTGAAGTCGGCGACTGACAGCAACAAGTGCTTTCTTAACAGCCAGAATGTCCCCTTCTATCTGGCCATCAACAACCAATTCACACATCAGAACTCTTCTGTCATATTCATTGTGCCGCTACTATTAAGTTAAAGAAATTCAAAGTATAACATAGAATTTCTTGATAAATTGTGCAGAAGTACAGGGCTAGAAGTTTAAGTTTTTGCATTAAGGCTTTCAAAAAATTCCTATGTATTTACAGTTTCACTGAGGTCCCACCACTCACTTCTGGTGAACAATTGTTGCAATTAATAGGGGTCACACAGCAGGAATTATAACATACAAAAATGGGATAATTCTGAAGGAGTAGCTCCACCAAAATTTCAAAAGCCTTAAGATTTCACTATTAATGCTTCTGCACTCTGCGGCTCCACTACAAGCTAAAATCAATCTTGCTGATGATTTGCACTATCTCAAGCTTATAACTTGATTCTTCAAGAAAGAAGGGTGAAAAGAAGAGAGAGAGAGAGAACTAAGCGCTTTCTCGCTTTAAGCGAGAAGCGAAGCGAGGCGACACATCAGGCGCTCCAAGGTTTAGAAGCGACGCAGGTAAGTTAAAGCGTACGCATCAACCGTAAAAGCGTGAAGCGGCAGAAGCGATGGAAGCGTGCGAAGCGTGCGCTTCTTGAAATTAAGCCCTATTTCACTTAAAAGGCCCAAAAGGGTCAGCACTAAGCCACTAACGCAGTAACATTACAGCAGCAGTCCTTCTTCTTCTTCAACCAGTCTTTCTTCTTCAGGTTCTTCTTCTTCAACATTACAACAAAGAAGCTAGGGTTTTTCTTCTTCTTCTTCAGCATTACAACAAAAAGAGGACAACTTTCAAGTTTCAAGACTAAAAAGGTATGTTTTTATTTTCATTCAATCTTCTTCTTCTTTTGATCTTCTTCTTCTCCTTCTTTTTCTTTTTCTTTTTTTTTCTAAACGTCCAAATAGCGCCGAAATGCTGGCGAATTTTTTCCAGAAATTTTCTGCCCTGTTTCTGCCCATAATTTGGCCAAATTTCTTCTCAAATTTCTGCCAAAGCATATATTTTTTGTTCTAATTTCGTATTGCCTTTCTTATGTGTTATGTAGTTGATATTTTAATGGCGCCAAAAGAAGATAGGAAAGACCCGGCTTGGGCTTACTCGGTAAGAGCTAGCGAGACCAACAAGATGGCCATTAGATGTCTTTTTTGTAATAAGATTACAAATGGAGGAATTTATCGTCAAAAAGCGCATCTAATCGGTGGTGATCCAAATGTCGCATCTTGTCCTAATGTTCCGGGGCATGTGAAGGAAGAATTGAAAGCATACCTTCAAAAAAAGAAAGAGTTAAAGAGTCAAATGATGCATGAACAAGAACTTTATAATCTTGATGATGATGAAACAGAAGAAGGTGACGATGCTTCGTCGCTTCCACAAAAGCGGGGAAGGATGCTTCCACCAATGTCTTCTAGTTGTGGATCCCGATCTACTGGCAAGACCAAAGGTCCTATGGATTGTTATTTCCCGCAAAAATCTGGAGATAACAGAGGAAAAAGTGGTAATCCTCAAGTTGATGCAAAAGAGATTTTGAGGGACCGTGCAATTACTTGCTTTGCCCGGTGGATGTATGATGCTGGTCTTCCTTTTAATTGTGTTAATTATAATGACACTTTTGCTGCTTTTATTGAGGCCGTAGGCCAATATGGCCCAGGAATGAAGCCTCCAACTTATTATGAAGTTAGTGGGCCATATTTACAAAAAGAGGTGGCAGAGGTAGAACAAAATCGTGGAGGAGCACAAAGTAGAATGGGACAAGTATGGTTGTTCTATTATGATGGATAAGTGGACAGCGAGAAATGGAAAAATGATCATCAATCTCTTGGTTAATTCTCCTAAAGTAAGCCTGTTTCTTGAGTCCGTTGACGCAAGCGACTCTTCAACCGATTCAACCAAAATGTACTCCTTGTTCAAGAGTACAATAAACTCTATTGGAGCAGAAAATGTTGTTCAAGTTGTCACGGACAACGCCAGTGAAAATGTTAAAGCTGGTGATTTGATGTCTGCTGCGTACCCGCATATCTATTGGACTCCTTGTGCAGCACATTCTGTTAATTTGATCTTTGATGATATTTTCAAGGAAAGACCCTTCAGTACTGTCTTTAATCAGGCAGTTAGAGTGTATTCATATATTGTTCAAAGGCCTTTATTATTAAACATGATGAAGAGATTCACTCAACAAAGAAGCTTGGTGAAACCTGCAAAGACAAGATTTGCTATTGCTTTTTTGACTTTGGCTAGGATGTACGAGCAAAAAGGCAATTTGAAGAAGTTGTTTGTTTCAGAAGAGTACACTAGCAGTGCCTATGGAAGGGAAGCTCGAGGGAGAGAATCTGCAGATATTATACTTTCTATTTCATTCTGGAACAATGTGGTTCATGCATTGAAGATTGGTGGTCCTTTAGTTAAAGTGCTTCGTTTGGTGGATGGGGAGAAAAGGCCACCAATGGGCTACTTGTACGAAGCAATTGATAGGGCAAAAGAGGCTATTCGAGACTCTTTTACTGATCAAAGAAAATACAAAAGAGTCTTTGAGATCATAGATAAAAGGTGGGATAGTAAGCTTCATAGCCCTTTGCATGCAGCTGGACTTGTTTTGAACCCGGAACTGTTTTATACCAATGAAGAGAGGATTCTAGGAGATGAACCTTTGTGGACTGGATACTATGAATGCATTGAGAAGTTGGTACCTGAAGAATCCGTGCAAGATAAAATCACAGAGCAATTTAGTATTTATAGGAATGCTGAACAACTTTTTGGAAAAAACATGGCCATTAGACAAAGAACGACAAAATCACCAGGTGATCGAGTGCTTATATGTTGTTTTATAGTTAATAAGTTATTTCTTTATTAATATTATGTTTTGAAAATTTGTTCTACTTCTACAGTTGAATGGTGGAAGCAATTTGGTCATTCCACTCCAGATTTACAAAAGTTTGCAATCAAGGTTTTAAGTCTAACATGTAGCTCATCCGGGTGTGAAAGGAATTGGAGCGTGTTTGAGCATGTAAGAACTAATAAGAAAGATTTAGTATATTGAGATAATTAAATTGTATCTCAATTGGCCAAATCTTACCAATTATTTATTATTTGCAGATTCATACCAAAAAGAGGAACAAACTAACCTTGAACCGTCTCAATGATCTAGTCTTCATTAAGTACAATAGAACATTGAGGCGTCGTTATAACGCTCGCGATGAAATTGATCCAATTAGTTTGGACAACATCGATGATGCTAATGAATGGCTAACTGGAGTCCCGGAAGATCATACGGATGAAGAAGTATTTGATGATACTTCTGGTATCACTTGGGGTGATGTTGCGGAGGCGCGTGGAATTGGGGAGAGGATTTATAGTTTGAGGGGGTCCAGGGGGAGTACCTCAACTTCAAGTTCACAGAGGAAGGGAAAAGAGGCAGCTACTTTGTCCTTAGTTGATGAAGAAGATGAAATTGAAGAAGATGACGAGCACAAGAGTTTGACAATTTTGTAGAAGAATAGGATGTTCATTTTGTGGTTTCATTGATGTTGCTCTTGACAATCTTGAAGAATATGATATTTTTTTGTGCTTTAATTGATGCTACTATTTAGTTTTTTAATTCAAGTATTGAACATTTGCTTACAATTACATTTGTTGTCTAGGACATATTTAGTTTAATTATTTTTTTAAAATTCCGCTTCACTTAAAAAAAGCGGGCGCTTCGCTTCTCGCTTTTCGCTTTTCGTGAAATAGGGGTTGTCGCTTTTT
The DNA here is from genome assembly GCA_032618575.1 of Nicotiana noctiflora. Taxonomy (NCBI): domain Eukaryota; kingdom Viridiplantae; phylum Streptophyta; class Magnoliopsida; order Solanales; family Solanaceae; genus Nicotiana; species Nicotiana noctiflora. The sequence goes on from JASVEL010002546.1 coordinate 100,594, forward strand.
CTCGCTTCACGCTATTTTGAACACTGGTGCGCACCTCAACTTTTGGGTCTGGACTTCGTATGAAAAGCTAAAAATTGAATTTGGTTTTAAAGGATGAAGATTTTTTCAGAATTATGCTCTTAGACTATAGAACAAACTTTATGCTATCTAGTATTAGTTTTGTAAAGGCATGTGATAACAAAATAATTAGCTTAATATAATTGAAATTAAATAAAGATAAGTAACCTCTTTTATAACATGACATTTTTCAAGCACTTGCTTTTCTAATCAGCTTATGTTAAACTAAAATACTTACAATTCAAAAATCAATAATACAAACATTTTCACAAACAAAAAAGGTACTAATCAGTAGGAGAAGGTTTATTAAACACAACTTAAAGGGCATTTGCACTATTTAATTGATCTAAATTTGTTAATGTGTATTGTTATTACGGCAGGGTTGCAGGAGTTATATTTATAAGGGAAGCAAGGTACCAAATGTTGAGATCATTTCCTCCTATACATCAAATCGAGAAAGCCCTAATGACATCCCAAGATTATCAAGACAATTCACTTACAATCTCAATTATAAAATCAGCACCCAAGGGTGCAAAAAACACTAGTTGGTTTCTCTCTCATCTATCTAAGCCTTGGTGGATAGAATTACCTGGTACATGTTGGTGGGATAACACGATTATAAAATCAGGTATCAATAGTACACCTTGTTGCTGCAGCCTAATAAAGTTTAGAACTTTAACTAGAAAACCGAAGTTGTTAAGCCTTAAATATAATTGCAATATAGTATTAATTACCTCAACTATTTCATCATTGGGCGAAGCACAAGATGGCAACTTATCTGGAGTTAAAACCTTAATCCTACACCCATTCTCTCTTCTTATTGCATCAATTACTTTTCCACCTTTACCCATCAAAGCACCCACCTGATTCCCCTTCACTAATAACCTACACGACACCACACTCTCCGCACCCAAAACAACGCCATTATTTTCAGCTGTTACATCTATCACTCTTTCGAAAACCCTAACGAGTGCCTCTTGTGCAGCCGAAACCTCAATCTCATCATTCCACTGCTGCTCATCTCCCCCGGTGGGGCCCAAGAGATTGAGCCTAATCTTCTTGTTTAGGGAAGAGGAAGCTACAACGACGATGAGACGGTGGTGGTCGGAGTTGGGAGTGGAGACATCAACGTGAATCTTCGCAGAGGTGTCCTGTTGGAGTTGTCGGATGATGGAACCTGATTTTCCGATGACTCCTCCGACGCGGGAAGCGTGGCAGAGGAGCCGGAACACAACACGCCTCGGTAGCGATGAATTGTTGTTATTGGCGGCGGGTACAGTGGTGGTGGAGTATGGGGCGGATGAGGCGGCGACGAGGTTGGGTTCGTGCATTAGTGTAGTAGCTGTAGGAATTTTCTTTGTTGATAGAGAAAAGAGTAGAGCCCTATGTATATGCTGTAGTGAGTCCCTTTTAAAACCAATTATTGGACTGATTCGTGGACTTCTGTTGGATATTGACTTCAACTTTAATTGCTCATTTTAGGAAAAAGGAATTTGACATTACTTTTTGTTCTTTTATTTTGGGATTTAAACTTTTGTAGTGATGCAACTTCATTCAAAAAGAATTTTAAGTTTATACGTATATTATTTCAAATTTAATTTGTGTTTTGCAGTTTTATAGTAAATAACTAATTAAGTTAATTCTATTCTTAAAATAATTAATTATAAATTACTAAATGATGAGATGGATATGTATGAGATTTTCTCACCTTTGAATTTAAGATTTTGGTTTGAATCATGTAAATGAAATTTTATACGTACATAGGTGTTTCTCTTAAATAAACTTTATGCAATATTAACATAAATTTCATAAAAAAAAAATTAACCTAAATATCTTTTGTTACGAGCGGATGTACACACTAATTTTAGTGCTCGAACACCCATTAACTTCGACTTTGAGTACTTATAGTTGTATAAAAAATTTGAGGAAGCTAATACTTACAAAAAAGCAGCAAGCACCGATGAGATAAAAGGTCTAATGGGTGTTTTGTTTAAGGGAGGGAGCTGGAAGTTTATGAAAATTGAAGGGGTGAGGGTTTGAATCCGTCTCCCAACAAGCCTTTTTAAAACCGGCAAATTATTTCTTTTTTTTTCTTTTTCTTTTCCTCATATTATCAAGCTATTTTTTAGTTTTCACCAGCCACTTTTTTTAACCTAATACTACATTTAAGATTTCTTTTTGCTGGCTTTGTTTTATCAATTTTTATTTTACAAAATTTAATTCACTATAACGAGAGAAAAAGAAAAAAGACTTCAAAGTTCGACCCTCCTTAATACAAGCAATTCCTCCTAAAGGGACTCATCATTCTCTTTCTTGTCAGTTGCATTATCCATTACAGTTTTACGGAGTCCAAAATATTAATACTATGAGTTTTCTCATTAACTTTTTTCACGACCGATCATATTCAAATAGTTATGCATATATATATAAAGGCTGACTTGGCACTCTCCTAAGCCAAGAATGGCATTTATCTTTTTTTTTTCTCAAATTTTTGGACTCTTTTCTTATTTTATTTTGCAATAATATGCATAAACTTAGATACAATGAACTTATTTCTTTCCTCATTATTACTATTGTATTTATTTCTTTTCCTAAAATCCCTCTTTTTACCTTCTGTTTCTTCTGTTTACTCCTTTGTAAGTTTCACTTTTCTCAAGCTCGTTAATGTTATTTATTTCTTTCCAAGAATCCTTCACTTTACCAACTTTAATTCTCTCCGATTTTCTCTTTCTAAGTTCCAGCATGTCATAGTTATTTTACCAGTTTACACTGCTTCCTATTTCACTCGTGCCCCAAGCTTTCCTTAAATCCTATTTTCGTCATTTATTTTTTTGTTTGTTTTATATTTTACATGTTTGTTCTACAGTTGAATATGTTAATGCAGGAGTAATTTTTTTGTTGAATTTGTTAATGATTGAATCTTGAGTGATTTAGCAATTTATCTTCTAAAAGATTGCTAATTTGGCTTTCATAAATTTAGAGTGTTGGAAGATTCATCACTTCCTCTTTTGTCTTTGCAACCTATTTGCATCTTTTCATATATATTGTGATCTGCCTCTGAATTTTGCTTTACGCTTTTTTTTTTTCTTTACGAATTTCTTCAATTTTACTTAGATGGTGATATATGCTCAAACAGGCAATAGCAACATGTAGAAGAATCTAGATTTAATTCAAAAGTATGGAACTGACACTACAATTTAACAAAGAAAAAATAATGATATGGCC